>BGPR01000117.1:0-150391 GCA_013235015.1 Araneus ventricosus
TTTCAGAAATGTTGGATATTTCCATTAAGATGTCAGAATCATTGACTCTTTCTCAAAATCGGTAGTAGAGCTTAATTCATTTTAACAAAACAACTCAGAAATTTCGTTGATATTCTGCTTGAATGAATTTTTTGATTTAGTTCTACCAGTATTTTGAAAATTTTCGTGAAGGAAGAGACAAGCACAAAATAAAGACTCTAAATAGCTTAAAGGAATAAAGATAAAACAAGGAATTTCACAGAACTTCTGTTGATACAGTGGCAGTATGCTAAGATCTCGGCTTTGGGTCCGGAGGACTCCAGGTTTCAGAGCACACGATTCCACAGCGTTGTCGTCCTCGTTATCTGCCTGCTCAAAATTTACGAGATCCTCCCAAAACTAGCCCTCTTGTTTGCTTCGACCAGGACGTTAGCATATAATTAAACTAAAGCTTCTCAAGAGCTTCTTTGAGATTAGGTTTCATCGAAATGAATGAGAATTCTTTTCGCACCATAGAGGAGTCGTAAATTGCTTTGCATGAACGACTGCTAACTCATAAAACTTAACCTGTTGTCCGATACTACCAGCGGTTCCTACATTTTTTTTGACGCAAGTTTGTTTCTTTGTTGAAAACATTCGAATCCTGCCTTGGGAAAAATTTCTTTTTAATTTACATTTTTTTAAATTATGAATTATCATCTCACTCTATAAATTTTTGTTTATATACCAAAGTCTAGGCTTTTTAAAGGAGATGGACGAAAGACTACGTTTTGCTCTTTACGAAAAAATTTAATCTTATTTAGTTATTTAAAGATGCTGTGAAAGTCATGGTTTTCAGTATCTGAAGCCAGAAAAAGGTAATATTGTTAATAACAAGGAAAAAATCAGTCAAGTTTGATTTCAAGTGGGAAAAAATTGGAAAAGTGTTGGATTTTAAAATACCGTACTCTATTCTGTGAAATTGAAAATTGATAAAATTCATTTTAAAACTACTCCTTCTAACGTTTATTATGAAAGTTTCATCTGACACTTTTTTTATGTTAAGTGGGAATTATCATATACCATAGTAATTTTATAGATATCCCTGACCTCATAAAATCAATGAAATGGCAAACAAAACACATAAATATGACATGATTACATTTTAATTGAAACTACTGTCGTTAGAGAATGTGTAGAAAGGATTTTTAGGCGACTTGAGGAAATAAACGAAGTTCTCTTTAGAAGACATCTAGTCAGGAAATATGTTGCGATTAGTTCCAGTGTATTTATCTGATGAATGAGAAGTCTAAAACATTTGGTGGTCTGCGCTATCTTGTATAATTGCAGCTAAAATGTTTGCCCTTGGACACTGCAATAAGGCAGCTATTCTCCGCCATTTGCAGTGTTATCTGAATTAACTATTTCGTCCTGTAACTACTGCATCACTAGGATTTATTACACTGCTTCGCATTTTCTGTATTTCAATAGTAAAACAATTTGGCCTTGTAAAATAAGCACAGAATATGTTTAAGATCAGCAAACAAATTAAAACTTTTCCTTGAGAATAGAAAATAAACTTACTCGATGCTCACCAGATTCGACAAGTTAAATAGACCGCATAGACTCTTATCATCGCCATTCAGCAGAAATAATTTTCAGAAACAGGCCATTGTTTCACTAAACTGCTGTGAAATGTAGTTCCAAACCTTTTGCGTGTTGCTGGTTTAACATGGTTTGACTTAAATTTCGATAAAACTGGAATTCTAGGGGTTCTAATACAAAATTCAAGAATAAAAATGGATGGCCCAAGAAGATCTGACCCACTTCCGCATTTGTTACTATCCATGGCAATTCTTGATGTTTTAATGTGAGGTATTTATTAATATTACAGGTAAAGAAGAAGGTTTCCACACTTCTAATTCTGACATATCCCCATGCAGGTGTTTTTTTCTCTCTCTCACTCTTCGTAAACTTCATGGTGAGGAATCAATACTTCCATCGTTTCAATGCAGAAACCTACTGCTTTAACATGGTCACGCCGGCGATGCAATTCATGTTTCTCTCCCATGGGCGGCTACTCTAAGAGCGCTCTGTTTTATCGGGCGTCCCGAAATAAAGTGAAAAATTAAATTTTACCGCATTGATAGCCATTGCTGCTCTTTATTTTTTACCACTATTACTGTCATGTTTTTGCCAGCACTTTGTTTGAAATGTTTTTAAAAATTGCATAGAAATAAATACACAATTATATTTATAATACTGAATTATGCTTATATTATCGAATTTATTATATAAGTTATGTTTATAATATTGAATTGAAATAAAATAAATCCTACTTTTTCAATTAATATACGTTAACTTTCCATTATTTTAATTTTTAACTATCTAGTTGCTAAACGAACTAAATGGTTACTCACCGCCTGATGAAACATTCAAGTGCGAGCCGGTGGTACGCGCCGGCGTGAACGTGATAAACACATTTTTTTATCTTTAGAAAAGGTTTCTACAAACTTCATCTCGATTCAGATCCATAAGTGATTACCATCAATGAATGATAGTCAGAACAGATGCCAAATATTCCTTAGCGTGAAAAAAGTGTCAATTTACAATAATTAAAGTTGTATTTACCTTCTAACAGGAACAGCCTTTCAAGAGGCGTTTGCAGAACATGCAACTCAGCGGTGATAATGGCAGATATTCCGGTCAGTGGGTGATTCTAAAATTAAAGTTATATGCACTTCCTGACAAGACGGGACCGACACATTTTCATTTACACGTGATAATATAATGAGGAATTTCCGCTAACTTAGAAAAGACATTTACTTTCTATGATTAACCCTCTGATTACCTATTTTTTTAAAAATTACTCTTTAGATTTAACGTTTTAAAATATGTTCAAATACTTTTGAACCAAGCAAATTGCTGTTAAGAAAATCGTCCCGTGAGTGTACGGGGGAAAACTCCAACAAGCCGGATAATGGAGAATGACGCTTAATTCACAAATATTTAAGACAACACGAAGAACAGGTAACAGGAACAATAGATCTTATACAGATTAGCAACGCAAACAGACAACACACTAGTAATCACAGTAACAGCACTTTCGGATTTAGCAACACAAACAGTCAGCAAATCACTAATAATGACAGTAACAGCACGTTCAATAGCGCTCAGCTCACCGGCTTTCCAGCTCGCACTGCAAACGAAACTCCAAAGTTCTTCACTCCTTTCGGTTGCCTCCGTTTATATACCCTTGCTCGACTGGTCGTGACGTCACATGGAATTATCTAGTACATTCTGCATATTTCCTCTCCAAATAGAGATATCGAGAAAATTATCGCATTTTCGGGAAACTTCGATTTGTCACCAACGTCGCGAAAATGGTCGCCACGTTTGTCGCCAAGGTCAGGGGTTATTGACCGGGCCGTCGACGGCATTCCGTAAGTACCCCTGTAAAACTCTCTCCCCAACTATAAGACTAGAAAAGTAAGAAAGCAACATTACATTTTTGTAATATTATTTACATGAAAGGCTATTTATTAGTATAATATTATTCAACGGTTTGAAAGTTCTATGTAAATTCAATAGCTTGCGAAAATTGCGGGATGTAGAAGAAAATAGACTTGCTTCCAACCCACTTAAATCGCGGGATAAGCAGTCAGAGCCTTAAAAATGAGGAATTTGCACGTTTTCTAATTTTATCAGAAAACAATAGAACATGAAAAGCTATGAAGGATAATACAAATATTTCTTTTATTTTGAGCTTTTATTATTGATTTCTGATGGCTTTAATATTGCACTATTTACCGTATCCCGAAATCGCTTCTTAATACATCTCTCGCCTTATGACGCCACAGTTCATGACGGCAATCGCAACAGTTATTGTTTACTTTCGATTTCGTGCGCCGCTTTACAACTTGTCCATTTAAAATATTTCTTTTTATGATATTATTATGACTGACAGTACGAAGTTATATTATAAATATTGTATTGTGCCACTCTGCATTAATACAACCTCTAATTCCAGCGAAAAGTTGCTTTTCAGCGTACCAATAAACCCTGTAATACGAAAGTCATGGACAAATGTTATGAAGCGAGATGATAAACGCAATCCAAAGTTATCGAATACATCATCTCTTTGGTGTTGTGAAGATCATTTTTCAGTAAGTACACACTAGATTTGGTTTAAATATTGCCAGTTTAGAACATTAAATAATTAAATATACAGTTACTCAAAAAAAAGCATCATTACTTTTAATGTGCTCATTCGTATTAAAAAAAACGCTGAATGTTGAGTAAATTTCATAAGCTATATTGTTTCTATACAGGTTCATGAGCAATAATCCTGTTTTATTGTTTATGATTAAATAGATAAATTGTTGAATCGTCTAATGAATGACATACGCATATTAGTTTGTTTTGAATTCAGAAAGTAAATAAATACTTTGAGTAGTTGTATAAGTGATTAAAAATAATTTACTTTTAATTAAATTTGGGGCTAGGTTTTTAAAAAAGTAATTATTTAGAAAAAATATTGTCTTAAAAGAGAGATCAAAATCGTAAAAATATTGAAACTACTCAAAATATATTTAACATTAAATTTTTATTTTCACAACATAATGTCTTATTGTCTAATTCAACTGGAATTATACATATATGTGATTTTTGTCATTTAAAAATGTATTATTCCAGTAGCATTTATATTCAGAAAGTGACTATTAAAATATTTTAATTTCTGTGAGAGTATGCATATATTTACACTTGCAAAATTAAAAACATGTGGTTTGTTTTGGTTTCATTTTATAATGGTAACTGGCTTTTTATAATTAGGGCAGTTGTGCAGTAGATTTGACTACTAGTCACAGAAACATGAATAATTTCAAATAAATTTGCTTTCTTTTGTTTAGGGGTAATTTATTTATATGACCTTGATTGAAATTAGGCATGTTATAGGTCATCGTCACACAAACTGCAAGATTTTTGTGAGCGTAGGATATTATAATGCTTTTATAGGGATACAAAAAAGAATTTGGCTACATGCGAGAGAATTGTTTGATGTTTGTTTTATGAACATTAAAAATGGTTATTAAAATACTGGTACTCCAAAAGACTATCACATAACTGATCTATATTTGGTAAAATAGTACCAAATTGAGATTTTGAAGAAATGTCAAATTAGTGCCAACTTTGTACAAACATATAAACTTGGGGAAAAATATTCAAAAACCATATTAGATTTTTCATTTTTTTAAATTTACTTAATTACATATTTTTTAGTTACTCTCATATATATGTGTATATGCTAATTTCATTCAATCTGCTGTCATTTGAATTTTAACTTTTTTTTCAGTTGAAAGATGATATGGAAAATTACTGTTAGTGGATGCTGTTAAAAAATGTGAAGAGATTAAAATTAAAGCCAAGCACAGTTCCACATCGTTTCGACTGCCAAAAAAGTCATATACCGTCTCCTACTGAGAGGCAGGGAGCAAAGAAGCGCAAACATTTATCATTGATTGAGGAGGTACTTTCATCACCAGTGTCTCTTCCATCAACATCGACTTGTAATCTTCAAGATGAATGTCTCGAAATGAACCTGGATGAAAACGCTCAAGTTGACAAATCATTACAAGTTGATATAAAAAAAAAACATTTAAAAGCAAAGGAACAATGACAACTCTTCAAATCATTTCTTTGCTTGTTCACCTATAAAAGGTTTAGAGACTGTTCAAAACTATAATTTGTCACAAAAGGTACTGGATGAAAGCTCTGCTGAAATAGAGGCCGATAATTTTAAAATTGACATTTTAGTTGAAAGTAGCGAGAGTGAATATGAATGCCCTGATGAGAGTAGCTCTGAAGATGAACTTTTTTCTATGGAACAATAAAAAAACATATGCTAATTGGCACTATAATGTCAATTGAAAAAAACCCCAAGATTTTTTTGGGTCTGCCACCAAGAAATTTTTATTTAATAAAACTAATGACTGAAGATGTACCTCTGCCTACTAACCACATTTATGTGGTATTAAAGAAAAAACTACTGAGGATAGTTATTAAAGAATATATATATAGTTGCTATTGTGGAAAAAAATAAAATCTGCGACAAAACACAGATATATTTATATTAAATAATTAAACAGTTTTAATCAGACACTATTACAAACTAGAAAATCACAAGTCGTGGTATGACGGGTACAAATTGCCTATTCCTTCAAGAGATTTCCCATCAAATTTGACGTGTTTAAATAGATATATATGCGAGAGAAATTTTTAACATTGATTGAAAACAAAATGAACATGTTTTATGACAGGACATTTTTTTATTTACATATTTCTTTATTCAAAAAATTATTGTGGCTTCCAAACTATATCACGCGCATGATATACCACTGACGTAATTTACTATCTATTAAAGCCGGAAATTAATTTGAAATATATGATTAATATAATTTAAAATTTCTCAGTAAGTATTGATCATAGCGAGATAAATTTTATATCAATCGATAGAAAATTTTATTTCACTATTTTAGAGCTATTAAATTTGAAATTAGAAAGACAATTACTCTTTTAAATTTAAAATTACTGAAATTTAGGTTCTCTAACAATGAAATAATGCTGTTTAACATCTTGCAGTGCTATGGCGCGAGTTTTATTGTTGGTATTGTCAGAGCGTTACTGAGAGATCTGAGCTATTATATTAGTAATAATAATACTAATACATTTTAACAATTTAATTTAAGCTTTTTTTCAATAATGGAAAAATTGCATTTTTCCAAAATATGATGCACTTTTCTAAAATGTCTAACCAATATTGTTCATCGATATCAACAGTTAAAATGTTAACTTCTTTTGAAGTTTCAAAATCAGCAGCTGCAATGCAAAATAAAGATTCCTTTTTTTTCCAGAAAAGCATTTGCATTTGCACTTGGGCAATATATTTTTCTGTTATTATGTTGTTTTTCACATAATTGTTAACTTTTTCAGTGCTTGGGCTTTTAATTTCTACAACAAATTCATTAGAAATGCCATCAGGTGAGGCTCCCATAACTGGGTATTCGGGAGATGTTCTAAAACCACATTTGTGAATTTCAATTTTTTTAATTTTTTCGACTTCCTTTCGCACTTTTTTTCCTAATTTTTTGCCACGTTTTATTGCTGCAGTGTCTTTAAGGCTAATTGCATCTAAGTCTGTCTCAACAAGACAACCTTCTAAAGTGTGACAATGTGCAGCCTCATGTGCTTTAGAAGCTGTAATGCAAGCATAACGGAGTTCAAACCATAAAGCACTTTCTGATTGCTCAATTGTTTCATCTGCCGCAGTATTACAATCTGTTTCAGACATATTACAGCTGCAGTAATTTATGAACTCGTCTGCAGTACTTGTACTTGTGACTTCTAAAAAGTTGGTGAGCAAGTTATGTATAGATAGTCCTTCTACATCATTGAATTCCTTAAAATATTTTGTAAGGACACTGTCGTATCTTGCTTCACTTCTGGATTTTTGTGCAATTTTATTTAAAAATGATCCATAGCTAGGAGGCAGAGGCTGTATATCATTTTTAACCAGATTTTTGGCTTTTATAAATTTTTCTGCTTCGCCAACAGCTGATAATCTAGAGGTTTTCCAGTAGCAAGAAACGGATGTTATTGCTTGTTCCTCACTCTGACGATGAAGCCAAGTAATTAAAGCAATTGTATGTTTGCATCCAGCTATACAGATAAAAATTAATAATTTAAATTAAAGCAAGTAGTTAGCCAAAAGGAAAGCAATTTTAAAATGCATGATAAATAAAAGTATCAGCATATAAAAATTGAGAATCTTAATTGATAATGTTAAATAATAACTTACCTAGAGATGCTGCACAACTGTCACAAGTGACAGAAAGTATTTCTTTCTTCAACTTCACTGCACAAAAGTGTTACGTCGTGCGCTTTTTTACGAAGGCTGTGTTCTGGTGCCGCTTTAGCTTTAACAGTGCAGAGGTTACCATCCCTTCTTACTTGGACATAGCCAACAGCATTGTCACCATAACTTTCACGACTAGATCTGGAAAAAAGGTATTAGAATTTTTAAATACATAAAGTTTTGCTCAGCATTTCACTACACTTCATTATTAAGCTCCCATTTATAAAAGAGTATCTTGTCAAAGACACTCTTTTCATAGTCTATTTTAAGGCATATTATATATTAAAATCAGTGCTGTATGAAAAAAGAATGAATTTTGGAATATTTCCGAGAAGTTATAAGAAAAGCCAGTTCAAGAGATGGGTTTATTAAAATAGTTTGTTAATTTTTAATTATTTGAAAACTAAATAGCAATTATAGAAAATGTCTCGTTACCACCCTCAAGAAAATAAAATACAAAGATGTAATTTTGATAAATTGATTTATCTCAGAAGCAAAATTTTAAAACAATGTGCCAGAGCTGTTTGAAAATAACTTGAAGTCTTACATAAGGGAATAAGAATATCCTTTCAAACGCCACATATGAGTAATTAATTTTCTGAAGTTGGTCAAATTTTGTTAATAATATTATCCCCCCCCGCCCTCATTATCAAATAAGTATAAGTTTTTTTTATCCAAAGCTTAAGTATAAGTTCTTTTCAGTCAAATTGTGTCCTGTTTAAAGTTTAAGCAACCTAACTTAATAGTGGGAACAGAGGCACACTGATACATCTAATAAAATGTATACTAATAGCTGAAAATAAAGGTTTTCATACATATTCATAAATTATTAAAATAAAGAACCTAAAACTTTTAAACAAAAGATGAATAATTTTTTTTCACTAATTTATAAGAATGGTAACTACAAAAGATTAGTCAATTTTAATTGTGAAAATAAATTAGGGATATTTTACACAGAACAATGTAAACATAAAGAAATATTAGTAAATCTTAACACCACATAAAATTATTACGTTTTATTCATAAATTAGATGCATTGGTTTTAGAAAAAAAAATGCAAGATGGTATTCTAAACATTGATATCAGCAACTTTCAGACACTTTATATTTGAAACGTAAGCTTGAACTCTCGTTTATTTTCAGCTATTGAGCAACTTGTTTAATTAGCATAATGCTTATCAACATAAATTAAATTAATAGCTTTAAAGAAAAACTAAACTTTATCAATGAATATTTTTATAAAAAAATTAACTCCATACGTTTCACTAATTTCTTGACAGAAATCGAAATTAAAGCTTTGGATAAAAACAATAAGAAAGAATTTTAAAACATTTGCATTAGATTTAAATAAATTGAATGATATAAAATAATGCTTTTACGTACCTTTTTGTTTTAATTCCTCTTATTTCCGCTCCCATGAAATCCGGGTTTTTTCCTAAAAACGAAAACATCGACATGCTGTCAATTTTCGGCAAACTATCCGACTCTCCTTTGGTAAATCCAGGTATTACGGACATTATTCGTAAAAATGAATAAACAATTAGAAATAAATCAACATTGAGAATGAGAGGATGAATTATTATAGAGATCGGAGTTAAAATAAATTTGGATATCAATAGAATACGAACGCTGCTTGCTAGCAAAATGTAAACATGCCAGTCAGTCGTGAACTGTGACGTCATAGAAAGCCACGCCCCGATTTGAAGTCACTTGATTTTCGCCTAATTTTAAAATTAATTATAAAATTATTGACAAGTTTTTTGGCAATTTTGAGAATATTTTTGAAAACTGTGAGTATGGAACTCTCAGAAAAATATATAAATAATCAATTCCCCCATGTGTGCAAATTCCTCATTGCTTAGATTCATGAATGCATGCTTCTCCATGGTCAAGAAGTCCATAAATTAGCACAGAACACAATTTTACACCGATTTTTTAAAAATTCATTAGATAGTGTCAATGGCAATAATATGTTTATTTTGTAAGGAGTTAAGTGTTTGAATGAATTCGTTTCCAATCGTATCAAATAAAAATGACTTTATTTAAGTATACTATTTCTCATCTTCAATTGACAACTCTGACTTGAAGAAAAGAAATGAAAAAGAGGACTTTCAAATTTTTAACTCTTCGTCGAATAGCTTTTCTTAAAACTCTCACAAAAGAAATAACAGATAAAAAAATCAATTTATTTCCAATCATTGTAATCTATATATTATATTGCTAGTTCTAGTTTTTTCATTTTTTTCATCTTTTTTCATTTGCTTGCAATTCAGAGTTCTCCCCAGCACAATGTTGTGTGAATCATTTTAGGAAAACATTATTGATCTAATTTGAGAAAAAAGAAGGTAGAAAATTACAAATATTCATCGCACTTTTCGTAACCGATAAATAAAATATCGCTGGAAATGACAAAAAGTGTGTGCACAAACAGTTTAAAGAATGATGCATCGATTCACAATTCACATCGTCGCATCATAACATGTTCACTGTTGAAGAATTTACACATTGAAGAAGTACTTTTTCACTAAGAGTTACCGGTCTGAAACAGATATTTATCGTGAAAAAGTCATAATAATCGATGTGTTTTTGAAAAATATAGTGTTTATTTGTAGTATGATGTTGATATTATTTTTCTCTTATCAGATAGCGGATGTTTGAAGAAGTAAGGATTTTATTTGATTTCTATTTCCTTCAAAGCAAGTGTCACATCGAATCGAATTCAGATATTGCATCTTTTTACACAGGCCATTTCTCCGGTATTCGAACGATTTTTATAGTATGGCGAATATAGATTTCGATTCTCAAAGTCCCTTCCTTTTGTAAAATTTGTTGATTTTTATTTTTATTCATACTCACAAGCCATATTTATAAAAGCATTTTGAAGAGGAAATATGATGACGGAATTCCTTGTGTTTTTTTCTGTTATATTTTGGGAAAGAGTTATTCGAAATATTGAACAATGGATACAATTGAATAAATATTTTCGACTGCAGTTCATATCTTTCATAAACTTAGGGTTACTGAATTTCATAAACCAACCATTTTTTATCGTAATGTTGAAATTTATTACATATTCTTGCGAAATATATTATACACAGAATTTGCATCCCCAAATGACGTGACAGTTGTGCATGCTTTTGAATAATTATTACAAAAAACCTTTAATTTTTAGTTTTTCAGTATTATCTGTAGTTCATTTTGGATATTGTTTCCATTATTAAAGTAGATTGAATTATTTTCTTTCACATGCTTTATGATTGCAAAAAAATTCTTATATAGCATTGCAGGAAAATAAATATCACATAGTTATATTTGTTCGTAGGATATTTAATTTATCTATTACGTATTTCTAGAAGTAGATTGTTTCATTGGTCATGATATTGAATTTTATAAATTTGGAAATGAATAAGAGAATTTCAAATGAAATAATAAAAGAAACAATAAGGGAATTAGCGTAACTGAAAGTGTCTAAGTAAACAAATATAATGGATATTCAGGCTTGTTTAAAACTTCTGTCTGAGGTAGGCCAGTTTACGTTCATGTGCCTGAACTAATTACTTGAACTATTTAAAATCAGGACCGAATTTTAAAATAATACTTCATCCCCAAGCCTAAGCTTAAAATTGTATGACACTAAGAAAGTACTACATGAGCTGAGTTTAGTTTGGTTATGTTAACGTCCCTTTTCGAAGTAACGGTTTCGCATTACACCCGTGGAACGACATTTGGCCCCTACATATGATTTAGCATACAACAGGCCCAATACACGGCGGATCTTCAGTGTAATCGTGTTTCGAGGCTGGAACCCTCCGAGCCTTGGGGCCACCGCGGCCCCATGTATTATATGATTCGCATGGATTAAAAGTATAAATGTTACTGAAGATTTTCATTTGTAAAAGAAGCAAATTCACTGTTAATCATATTGCTTTCATGTTCCGCAGATAATTTTTTCTAATATTATATAACTCAAAGACATACAAACAAAAAGTATTTAATGGCATTCTTCTCTGTTTGAAATTGATATTACAAAACTGATTCATTCTTTCCTCAATTGATTCTGTCTATTTGAAGATGGTGATTTTAAATTGTAAATGATAACCATAGAAAATATTTATTCTCCTTACACATGTAAACTGTTTTGCTTAATTTAAATCGTTCTGTAATTTATGATAGTTATTTTGTAAATTATTAATGGATATAAATGTCAAATTATACTATGTCAGTGTGCAAAAAATTACTATCTTATAATTGCCAATAATAAAACTACTTCAAATGCAAGTAAAAATAGCTATGTATAAAATCCTCGATGGATGTGTAAACTATTGAAGAAGTAGTTTTCCTATAAAATAAGAAAATTGGAAAAGGTCGATTGGACTGTTCGGAAGATTTTAGAAAAAAGCTGACAAAAACCTATGTAAAATGTAGTTATATGTAGGCATATTTAAAAAGTTCCTATACTAGTTCTGTAAAGTGCTAAAAGCACCGTACAACTATGGCAGCAAAATTTTTGTTCTGCTGAGATAGTGACTAGAAATCTTATGAGGGAATAGTGAGGGGAATCTTAAGAGGCCAAATGACTTCACTATGTCTATATAATATAACGATGATTTTATGATCGCATGTGTGTAGTTTTCTGCAATTACATCACGGGCAGTAATAAAAGAAAGTGCCAAATGAAATTTGTTCAATGCACAATTTTTTGACGTGAAAACGTCTATCCGCTCGTTACAGTGATAGTCGGTGGAACTTTCTTGTGTAACAAAATACCGTCAGATGAATCGTTAATAACTACGAGACTAATAATGCGAAAAGAATGGTTGACCCCACAACGGATAGATCATATGTGTAAGAGTTTTAGTATTTTTTTGCCTGTGACATCAACGTACTAGTGTAGGAATCAGCTTTATGTAAAGTTATAAATAAGTGCAGAGTGGAAACGCGTTTCGCTAGGAGGTTGATTACGGTGTCATTTTAATGAGCTTGAGGAGTATTACTAGGACCCAGAGTGAGTCAATAAAATTATTTATCAGAATATAAGTAAAAATCGGTATTAAATTGAAAATTTCAAACTCCGCATGCTTTTTGAGTATAACATGCAGAGTTTTCTGACGAATTGTACGAAACTTACAGAATACTTGACAATACGTAAAAGAAACATTCTATTAAAATTTGAATTCAAAAATTTGAATATTACGGGAAATATGAGTGTTTGTAGTAAATAATGTTTTACAGCGCATACGCGAAATGTAGTTCTATATACTGTCAACAGATGGTGCCATCAAACGCTGCTCTAAAGAAAACATAAGAAAGGCGCAGTTCTGGTCCGCGCCGTAGATTTTCTGTGAAAACGTCAGTATAAAATCATAAAACAAGTATTTCGTATTAATATGTAATTTAATTATCAATCTCTTTATTACAATATTTACACAGAGTAGTATAATGGTTGCAGAATAGATAAATCACAAGTTTATCGCATGCAGCAAGGGTCTGTGGTAGCTTGTGATTTATCTTTTCTGTAACCATTATACTACTCTGTGTAAATATTGTATTAAGGAAATTGATAATTAAATTAGGTATTAATACGAGACACTTGTTTCATGATTTTATCCCGACGTTTTCACGAAATTTCTACTGCGCGGACCCGAACTGCACCTTTCTTATGTTTTTTTTCATTGTTGTTGTTTTTAGATTGGACCAACTGATTACAAACTTAATGAGTATGCTTTGGCAATCTTACTGCGTTGAGACAAATAGTCGTACGCCAGACAAGCACACAAATAATGCTCATTTCGTTTTTTGACGTCCACGGCATTGTTTATCGTAAATTCTTTCGGGGCCAGACCTTCAACAAAAAGTTCTACCGAGAAGTCCTGCGGTATTTGAAAAAAGAACATCCAGTCTGAACCATCGGATGTGTAGTGCGGGTAGAATCCGGTTCTTCACGGCGGCAGAGCATCCTTCCATCGAGTACTCATTTACGGCTTTAATTGGTTTTTGCTTTCCCGAAAGATGAAGATACAGCTGAAAGATTCCATTTACATCGATATTTCACACATATACCGAGATACATTAAAAATCACAGACGTATTTTCGACATGCTTATTCAGACTTGACACAGGTCAGTATTAGTTTCAAATTGCTACAATCAAATGAGCGATAGAAGAGAAAGCTGGGATTAGCTCATTGCTGAACTAAATCTTTCTAAGAAGATGAAATTTAATCTTAGGGTTGCTTAACTAATTTTATTCTTTGGGTTGACAGAGATTAACTAGCTGGCAGAACTAGTTCATGAGCTATTTAACCCCTGTCTTACGTTTTTATTTAACTTTTTAATTAGATGCCACCACCCATTTCGGATTTTTTTTATCATTTCAATCTATTTAAGATGGTAAAAGATACTTGAGACGTTTATGCGTGACCAGGTGATTTTGTATTTGAAATTAATTGCTACGTTGACTTAATTACGGATTTAAATGGCGTACGGTAGTACGGCACAAAAGAGCCGAACCTATGACATGCGACGCCGACCAAGAAGGGTTAATGCACCAAAGTATTACATAGAAAACAAATGCTGACCTTTAGATAAATCTAACAAAACAAATTCATGAATAAAAGCAAAACTGAATATCATTATATCGGCATTTAATACAGATTAAACCTTTTGAATGTGCTAAAATAAAATCCCAGCTAAATGATAACCTACAGTTAGATATGTATTTAAAAAATAAATGAATGAATATTATTTATATCTTTGTAATTCACATACCTTGAAACATTTATATTGCTATTACGATATATAATTCACATAAAAGGAAGAAATCACTCTCCTTTTAATGTAAATTAATTTCAAAATTGAGCAAGTATAAATATTATAACGAAAATATTTAATATTTCAGTGAATAATATTTTGATTATACAACCAGACGCGTTATTTTATGAAATTCTAATTTTGTTTCTGTTAATGTTTATAAATTAAGGATATTTCTCTGTCTTAGAAACTATTTTTATTATATAAAGACAATTGATGCGAGGAGTTACTGTAAGCAACAGGAAATACAGATTTTAAATATCGTTGCATTGATAAAGAATGATTCACGAAATAAATAAAAGTCTGTATTGAAATATATTCACTCAAATACTAACAGACGCGTAATCTAGAATATTGGATACTAAGCATACGCACAGGAATCTAAGATATTCCTTCATAAAAATAATAAAATTTTTATGAAATTATTTGAATCTGCCGAATATAGGGGAAGATTTCCGAATTGGGACAACCTGGACATATTTTTCCATTTTGTAGTTTATTTATCATCAAAATAATGTAATTAACCTTTTACGAAATACACTTTAAATGAGGAAAACAACAGCTTAAAAAATCGCGCCTTCGGTCCAATTAATGAAACTGTTTTCCCAGATTGAATCGCTGGTTTCCTAAATTAGACTACCAATTTCTTGAAGTATAATTAAAGTAATAATATTTGATTTTCAAATTCACATCAGCACAAATTGTATGAACCTAAATATAGCATTTTACGTACCGTATCAGTTCTTCTTCCTTTGTATCCCCACCCATGATACGAAGCTCCATAACCTTAATTTTTGTTCTTTTTTAACCAACAATTGATATTATTAATGCCCTTTTATTGTAGTTTTGCTCTGTCCTGTTCCACTTCCAATTTTTAAGGACTGCTACTGATTATTACCGCTTCCCCTAGTTCAAAATAAGAGTCCAATTGATTTAAACAATTCAGCTAAGTTTGTGGTCTAATCTAAGTGACTCTAAAAAACAGAAAAAAAATTCCTCTAATCTTATTTTAAAACTATTTTAATAGATTTATTGCAGTAAATTGTAGCCAAACAAGTTTCCTATCTGAGGATATAATAAAATATTTTTCTACTTGCTTGATGACTTTGAAACACTGTAACTCCGTTTTACTCTTTTGTTAAAATATTTAATTAATGATACCTAAATCTAAACACTGACTCTCTAACAATAACCACGTCTCGCTTTCTCTTAAAGATGATTTCATACACCACATTTACATCGTTACTACATAATTTGTCTATTCCACGGTCCAAATATTTCATATAGCTAAAGTTAGGACACCCGTCCAATCTAGCCGCCGGTCCAAATTCGGCAACCCTCTCTTATATTTAGCTTCATAACACTGTGCAACAACAGAATTGCTACTGAAGTGAAAGTATCTGTATCAAATTAACCCACTGAATACGAATATAGGTATGAAAACCCTTCATTGGCTCTTGTTTTGGAAATATTGAACTGAAGCGTTAAAAATGCTTTGACTTTTTTCACTAATATATTAGTTATAGTGAGTAATATTTGATGTAACCTATTACATTACATTACATTACACCACCTGCATCCCCGTGTTTAGAGCCATTTGGCTCCTTTCCGGTTTATATGGATGGGGGTGAATTTTATTTTTTAAGAAAGGACAGAAACAAGTATCAGGTACAAAAACAATTAAAAATGAAAAAGAAACATACACTGGACAGAACAACATAAGCAACAATACAAAACAGAAAACAAATACTTAGAGGGAAAAAAGGTCATAAGTAGCCGGAAGTGTGTGTTAGTCTGGGTGGATGAGTGCTCAATTATTATAATCTACAATGAGATTGTTCTCATTACATATGAAACGCATTAGGAGTCGAAGTCGGGTTCTTGATAAGTTGTTCGTGAGAATGTTTTTCTACCACTGTAATTTAAGTGACACTGTTGGAGTTTGAAAATACCAGGAGAGGGTAAATCGACATTTTGTGGCATAGTGCATTGGATCTCCTTTTCATCCGCACGAGCAGTTATCATGTGTTCGAAGATTGAAGGTATGACGGGAAAGACTCGTGTCCTGTAACGAACATTATCTCTTCTCTATTCCATCCTACTGGCTTGTTTGAGACCCTAGGCACTATATCGTGTGTACTACGGTCAGTTTCTCCAATATCCCAGTTGTCTTGCCAGATGCTTAAAGCAGCTGACTTAATCTCAGATTTCAAGTAGGAAAGTGGCTTAGTTAGAAGGAAAGGGTCACCTTTTGTGACGGCTTCTTTGGCAACAACATTATAAATATTAGTTAATTTATATGCAATGGTACAGAAATACCATTGATATGGTATTGAATACAATGATTATGGTACTACTAGATAATATAAACTGAACGAGCTGATGGGCATGATTCATTACAAGAATCTATCTTAATAACCTATATGTGCTGCTCTGGAGGTACGGTCTGCACTGATAAAGGAATTAAGGAGGGATATAACCATAAACAAACGAATTACTCCGACCACCTTAGGCATGCGGATAACTTGAATGACCCTGCCACCGCGACAATTAATCGAGCACTGTGGCCCCCATATTAGCTCTTATTACGAGCGGCTCATGCGACGGCCCCTCAGACAGAGGTACGACCCGTCATCGGCGGGGGTAATTCAATCCCCACCATTGCTATATCAAACCGGGAAGCGAGACTCTGCTTACTTATACGGCAGGTTCTCATCCCCATATTTGAGGTGCCTCTTAAGTGGGAACTGGTGTACCATAAAAGTCCGCCATATGTGCCTTCAGTTTATGCATAGTTAATCTGTAGTTTAGGGTGCGGTCTTGTTTTCCGCTATTTTTTCTTGGCGCAACTGCGAGTGGCATCGCCAACTTTTGTCTCCAAGAGATTGACCAAACACTGCTGCTTTCGCTGTAACTGGGTTACGACACCTGGACAAATGAATGTTGAGAAACCGCGTCTGACAAAGCAGCGTAAGATCATACTAATCCCTCTTCACATAAAACTCGGTGTTGCTAAACAATTACTTAAAGCCACGGACAAAACAAAACCAGCACCCAAGCACTTGCATGAAAAGTTTCTTCGATTGAGCCAAAAAAGAAAAGAAGTTTTTATTGGTCCTCAGATCAGAGAGGTCTTCTACAATACGAAGTTAAAGGAACTGCTTCATTGTGATGAAAAATAATTGTAGGATTCCTTTTTCCAAGCATAAATTAATTCTCTTGGGAATTCCAGAACTACAAACTACTAGCATCTCGTTAACAACATTCTGGCTCTGTTTGAGAAATTTGGCTGTAACATATCTTTAAAAATACGCTTCCTGAATTCTCGCTTGTATTTATTCCCGCAAAACTTCTAACTGATTAGCATGGCGAAAGTTTTCATCAGTACGTGGTTGTAGTCCCAGTCTCTATGGGGCCTTCATACTCTTCGTCGCTAGTGCAAATTTCTATATGCTGTCAAACTTACAATTCTATTAGTATACATGACTTTTTGCAATCTAGAACCGACAGAACGGCCCAATTTTGAGGGACCGCAACTGTAATAAATCAATGTACAAACCTGTTTTCTTTCTTTTAAAGCGCAGTTATATTCTTTTGTTCTAAATGTCATCTTTTGTATTCCTTTTATATAAAATGTAATATTTTTCTTTTTTTTTTTTTTGCTCTTGCTTTTTCAATAAAGTTTCACGCATACCGAACCAACTGACAGGGAGACGTCCTGGCTCTGAGTTGGGGGGTATGCTGTAGTGTTAAGTACACTTTGTAATGGAGTACAATACTAGGGACAGCTGTCCATTTGCATATTTGCAGAGTATTGTTGGAGACACTCTTAAGCGAGACCCCTCAATTAAAATACAACCGAAAGGCAAGGAGAAGGAAATTGTCATTAACTAGTTATAGAGAAGCCATTTTTCGCTTGAATTGTTTGTCGTGAACAATTTTCATGTTTCTTTTTCATGAATGTATTGAAATGCTTCGCCTAAATTATTTTCTTGGCTAAAAAAAGACTCATGCGCATATTTGAAATCGAAATTTAATATAAATGTAAAAATATTTGACTGTATCATGATAAAAGTTATTGTGTTTCCTAAATCCATTTACATTTATTGCACCTGCTTGTATTTATATACAAACAAGCCTAATATAAAGCAGGCAATATATAGTTCAGGTTTTATTCCCTGCTTTATATTAGGCTTGAGTATGTGAGGTATTTAGTAGTAAAATCGTAGTGAAATGTAACGATATTTCAGCAATGTCCGCAATATCAAGCCAGCGCGACATCTCACGCATGATAACTTATCACAGAATTCATAAAGCAATGCGTTTCATTCGTATTAATCATAAGCAGCAACTAGCATTCAAAGCTCAATTCCACTCTTGAACATTCTTAGCCTAGATATATTGAATATGTAGGGAGTTTAAACAACCGCAGATTTATATGGGTAAGGAAAGGACCCACACCGACCCAGTCTACCCGAAAGGGTGTACGGACCTTAGCGAACCCACATTCGCCAACGACAAGGAAAGCTGGGTGGATTTTAGAAACATCAAAATATTTTCAAATTTTAACCCCTATTATACAATATCTTATTCTACAACATACTACACTATAGCACATTCTACACTCAAACCCAGGGGCCGCGGGCCATTTTAATTACATCAAAATAATCCTTAGCAATCACATAATTACAAAATAATTAAAAGTGCACCCAGCTAAAACCTAGAAAAATCACAGTAATATGGGGCTGGGGAGAATATGTAAAACATAATCCCCTCGGGGAATTTATATTTCCCCGGGGATATTTAAAAGCTCTTTATAATTTACACACAAAGCTGAAAAATAACAAATTCAAACTCCACAAACAAACACACCAAACGCGTGGTTTCTTTACATCCCCCAAAGCAACACACCTCACTCCCGACCAAATGTGGGTGGAAATTTTGAACATGAGTAAGGGATAATCCATTGATCCATCCCCCACCCCCATCAACTGATTACTGTTCAGAATTACAAGAAAATTCTTAAAGAGCATAGTTTCTGCTTCAGGATTGGACGTTAATCCAGAAACCAAAACGCCCACACTAATAAAAACGGATGTTATTCTAAATGAACACGTCCAAAATTTGTACTGTGAATTAAACTTCAGAATCACGGTAATGTTCAATCGGTAAATAATATCAAATTCAATAGTCCATTTCTATTGATATCTGTAGCTACTCTCTGTTATTACTGAAATGCTACCTGAAATTATTGCTATTACTGAACTGCTATTACTGAAATGCTAAGTTCCAGATGAAAGAAAACTGTAAATAGAAATAGTATGTTGGAAAGAATCAAAGTCTAATTATATAAATATAATAGGTGAAAGGGGATGCATTAGTACTCAATTAGTTATATTAACGTCCCGTATAGAAGCAAAGCGAGGTATATTTCGGGACGGACCTCGTAATTTTGAACCGCGGTCAGATGACGAGGACAACATTTAATTTGGCACCCCCTCTCTGAACTTTTGCACCACACCAACGGGAGGAAATTTGACCCCCTACGTATGATTTGACGTGCAACAGGCCCAAAACGCGACGGATCTTCAATGAAATTGAAATCGGGTTTCGAAACTGGAACTCCTCGGCCCCAAAGCCGAGACCTTACCATTATACCAACGAGACCTCAGGGACGCATTAGTAGTTGATTAATGCAGTTGTTGGTTTCATGATTACGCTGAAGCTAGCAGAATACGCATGATAGAACGAATTTCGAATTTATAACCATTTTCCACAGAAATTTCTGATGTCGAATAAAAACGCTGCAGTAGATTTGAAAGTAAAAATGTTTTATAGTTGCACCATTTCTGCCTTCAGGCTATTGTCTTCAAAAGGAAGCAACACATATTATACCCATGAAATGAAGTGACAATAAATTTAAGTTTTATATAGTTGTTGAAGTTATCTCCTCAGAGATATCTTTACTAAAACCCATCTTTATAATCTTTATGAAACGAAAATGAGCAATGGAACTTTCAGTTTATATGCCAGTTAAGGATAGGAAACTAAAATTTAAGTACACATTTAAGAGTGAACTATTCTGCAGTTTTCTTTTTCTAGCCTAAAGGGAAGAAAAATAAAGTTGAGAAAAAGATTTATTTTATGACATACATTTTTCTTTTAATATAACAGTGAATACTCCTAAGCTAACACGATTACTTCTTCCTCAGATAACAAAATCACTCAGGGTATGACTTATCGATTTCAATATAAAAATACTAAATGATCAAATGAAAGTTCTAAAATTTTATAATGCCGTTTTCATAATTTAATTTTTGAGACCATCGAGACCAGTCGTAATCCATGACTCAGATACCAAAGTCAATATTTCCAATATGAATTTAATCGAAAAATAATAAGCTGTTTTGAAATAGTTCCTATTACTGAAAATGTGTTTCATCTTTATTTCTCTGCTTTTCGAAAGAAAAATGATTGATGCAAACACATTTATAGTTTCACAGCTTGTAGAAATATTACATGACAATTGTATGCACACCACTATCTATAATTCATGCATTTGAACATTTAAGACACCATTTAAACCAATAAAAGTGAGATGAAACAATGCTCTATTTAAACACAATCTTAAATATTTCACACACACTCCAAAACTTTCAAAACAGTACAAGGTTTATCTATACTTATAAAAGGCAATGTTTGTGTGCGTGCGTGCTTACGCGCGATGTCCAGACGAACCTATCCCACTCACAGCCATGAAATTTGGCACACAGGTAGTCGTAAAGATGACTCAATGCACCTCGAAGCCGGAATTTTAAAATTCAATCTAGACAATTTTTTATTTAATGTTTTGTGTTGTTTTGGGTAATTTTTGGCACGTTTATGGCTGTAATATCTTTTCCAATGACCGTTGAAAAACAATCAATGCACCATCGGATAGAGCAAACAATTTTCGTTCTAATGAAGTTTGTTTTTAGCTTCAAACGTAATTTACTGAATTTTGAGGAATTTTTAAAAAATAGTCAGTTTTGCCATCGAAATTTTATTTTTGTTTTTAAATTTGCTGCTTCCGACGTTCTAATAACACTATTATTTTCAATTTTTTTCAGCTTATAACTGGAACGGTTCTGTCGGATTTAAAACAAGAACGGTAAAAATATATTTTTCCGTTTTTTTAATTAATTTTTTCCTGTTCAGTTGAAAGATATTTTTCTCTAGCAAGCATTCTCCCGCGGAAGTTTCTCCGGAAGTCTTCCCAACATGCATTGTTGCAATTTCATTGGCTGACGGTGCAGAACTCAGGATATGTCATAACCTTCAACTGAATGGCTTCGATTATTATTTTAGGCAGTGTCTTAACGTGTTTAGTGTTTATGTCTCGCGTATTTTGCTTGCTGTATAATAATCATTTTCACGTTGCAGTTTTTTAATATTCTTTCGGATTAACGTACTCTAAATTGTTTTCCTGCAGTTGAAATGTCTCTATATCGAAGAAAAATAAATGGGAAAATTAATAATGTGTATCTTTTGTTTTGTTTAAAGAACTTTTTCATGTCATTGTGGGCGTTTTTTTTTTTTCATTTTGTTGAAGTCCTGATTCCACGGGCAACGCCGTGCGCGTACTGCTGGTACTACAATATTTAGACGAAGAGTGGTCCAGTAGTGGAGGGCTTTCTATTAGTCTAAATTATCCGAAATTTGAACAACAAATTTTTCAGATGAAGCGCGATCCATTTATTAAATAAAAGAAAAAAAACCTGCACAAATTCGGAAAAAAAGGAAAATAAAAAAATAGACACATAGCTTTCACGATAAACATAGTATTTTAAAAAGCCTCATGACCAGAAATCACATGGAGTGAAATCACCATTTTGTATAAATATTATTGTGTCCTGAATGTATTGACGTTGTTGAAGTTCTGGGATCACAAAACTTATCGACATACTACACTACCCTTATACAGTAACGGAACAGGTCTGTATGCCTGTAGAAGCCATCTCTTCAAAAAAATTAAGATCTAGTGATTTTTTTAATCTTTCGCAGAGCTTCCTATGCTCTTTTATGTCTGGGGGACATTTGAATCTTTTGTTCATATGGGTGTGCTTTAGCATTAAAGATATTTTATTTCAATTTCTGCAAATTACGTACGCTACAGTGGCATCTATCTTCGAAATGTTGTATTATTTTTTATTTAATATATGGCAAGCGCATGATCTGAAGTACTTATTTTCCGATTTTCCCGTCATTTATACTAATAACCTCCCCCCCCCCAGAGGCCTCTGAGTTGGTGAAGTTTAATTTCAATAACCCTGAACTTACTTGAAAGTTGGCATAAATCAATAAAAATTCAATTTTCGTAAATACTAAGTTTATGTTTCTGTAATTTTAAAGAGATAAACTTCATCACAAAAATAGTCTATGAATGAAAGTACTTAGACTGTCCAGGAAACAGCCAATAATTCAGTTTATATGCTTTTTTAATTTCCTTAAGACTGCATTTCACGATGAAACTTACCTAGTAGTAACCCCTGAGAGCTCGAGTTCTGCTCCTAATGTGCGAATCAGTTGGAGAAATTGGCATCTTGATGACCGACTCAGCCATTCTAAGCTAGATTCAGGGGTCTTTTTCTCTAATGGACTGTATCATCTATCCCGTGTAATGTCAGGTTTCGGCAATTTAAAAGGTGGGCTCATTGGGCTTACTTCTCGCACAGAACTGAAGAGCTCCATATTTTTAATCCGGTGGAAACAGTTCGAATATACAAGATTATTAAAAATTCGCCACTATACTGTTTTAAAACTCTCCAATAAATATTCAAACTTAAGGAATGATTAATGTTATATACTCAAACATAATTTTTATTAAATAAATATGTCTAATTTCTTGAAATATTAAATATAGAGATTTTCTGCAATCAAACAGTTGCTTTCAAAATGAGACGTTGAAAAGTATATATTATTTAATGATTTTCAATGAAAATTAAATATTTTATTTTTCCATAATAAATGTGTAAATGTTTAAGCTGTTGTTTTTTGTTCACAGACGGTTTTAAACTGAAAATATAACAAAATAGTATTTTTAATTTTTCATTTACGAAAACAATCAACAATTAAACATTTCGGAAAATAAAGATATTAATTCCTGTTTTATTTGTCTAAAACGGTGTAAATTATAAGCGCTATAAAACTTGTATCACACTTATGACTCAATTATTTGGCTAGCTGAAACCACAGATATAACATTAAAGCATCTTTATTAATAGGCTTAGTTTTTTTTTTATTATTTTTATGTTTTGCTTACAACCTGAACGGAAATTCTGAATATATGACTCATAATAACTTAGTCAATGATAAGCACTTATACTGATGTTCTTGTAATAAGAATTGGCATTACATCGCATTGATACATTTAGGTCGTCATTACAATGAAAAGAGGTTGAAAATTTTGTAGATTTTTTTTATATTGGAGTAAATTAGTAAGTTGTATTAATTATTATATAAAAAACAAATTGAAGTCAAAATCACTCTTACTTCCCAATTTGACGATTTTCTTCACCCCCTACTGCATTTGAATACTTCTCATAATTACATAAATATTTATGGAAAACGATAATTATTAAGTTAATACACAAATCTTTAACTCCTACTTTACACCCAAATCGTTCCTTCCTCCTTTAAAGGAATAATAATCCATTCCCAAGCATTTCCATGTCTAGTAATTGCCTTCTGATGAACCGGAATGATGTCTTTTTCCACCATTGAATAAATCCTTTACAGAGAATGTGGTTTCTCGATGTTTTGATTATTAGACCTCTCAACATTAGCCTGTCTTGACATAACCTAATGACTTCTACATTAGGAAACGATACTACATAAGGTCTAAGCTGGATAGTGAATATAAGCTAAGCTATAAAGAGTATAAAACCAGTTTCAAAGAAGTTTGTTTCTGTTCTTCAGTGATCTTAATTCATTGTCATACAAAATTATGTACTACTACCTCTGCACCATAATGATAGTCGCAAGTGAATATTTAAACGGGAATATTGGCTAATGTAGCTGTAAGTTATGTTGTAGCGCAAATTTGCGAAGCTTTCAATCAAAATCAATGTTTCATGATATCTGTCATTTGTTCTGACACATCTTTCAATTTTTAGGTTAACTTAATTATCACGAATTATAACTATTTTTCTAATTTCATCCGCTGATAGAAATCAATTGATTTATTTCAGTTGAACATCAACCCATTACAAAAGTAAGATGAAAAATAGTTTTCAAGTAAAGATCGAGTTGCGCTTCTCCTACAACACTACACATCAGTACACAATATCAGTATCAGTGTAGTACTACAGTCACTACAACATGAAGCCTCGCCCAATAATATTGATGAAGTGATAGAAGCAGAAACTATCTGAACACTCAAAATAAAAATTAGGAGTAATATATTAAATTTCTTGTTTAATTTAATCTTGTTTTTCGACAATAAATGTTGCGTTCTAAATTTATTTTCTTTTGCTACTATTATTATGGGACAAATTAAATTCATCAATTGCTACCATTATTATGGGGCAGAGGTAGTATCTAAGTAGATAGTATATTTTATTTTGGAAAGTTGAACTGCCTAAGAGTTCCACACCATTTCTTTGTCTTTAAAATAATTTTCTACATTGAATGTTGAAATTGCAAGGTTTAGTCTAAAAATTTTGAATTTGTATGTGCAGACTAAATTCCTCATGAGATACGTAAGTATCACTTGTTCGTAGAAATGAATTTTAAGCTCCTATTTATTTCGGTGAATGTTCTCATAATTAAATATTATTCTTTAATGTTTTTCATTTAATTCAATAGTGCTCTCAATGAAAATAATCCCTGAAATAATCTGGGTTATAATTTTAATTAATAGTAAGCGTAAATTAGTTAACTTATTACTTAAAAATATTGTTTAATTTAAAGGCTCTGTTCTTGTGTAAATTTACTGATAAGAGCCCTAACATTTGTTTCGACCAATCTGCAATGTCTTAGAGAAATTAAATAAAACTAAGGGATGTCAGCTATAGAAGATATTGTTGTAAAATTAAATGATTTCTATAAAATTTTAAGACAGTAACATAGAAGTATTCTACATAGAAGTAATTTATGTAATTAATTCTTAAAATATTTTTTTCATACCAGATATATTTACATTAAGATGCCACTCGAGCATTTTATAAGAAAAAAATGGTTTCAAAATCGAAACTGGTTAACACTTAAGCAATAGAGAGGTTCTAAAGAGTGATAAAGCTAATACCGATAAACAAAACGTGTTGCTGCATTTAAATCAAAACATGATTATGAAAGACTTTAAAAACTAAGACATCATAAAGGCATAATGTCATATTCAGTAATCAGACACTAGCTGAATCTCAGAACATACATGTTGGAACGCAATGTCTCTAATAAAAAAATGTAAAATCTCTGATAAAAAATGTAATTGTATCCTAATTTCAGAACAAAAGTCATATCAGTTATTCCTAAAATATATATTTTAAAATAGTACGATAATCTATAGACTTAAAGAGTAATTAGATTAAAATAAAATACATTGCTGCAATTGTAGTGATCATAACTTTTACACGTTACTCAGGCTTTCGCTACCTTCTGAGCCTCCACACAACAGATGCTCGCAGTCTCGTTTAACTCGAGGTTCATTAGAAATTCGACCAATAATTGCCCACATATAGTCTAACCGTGTAATTACGTCAGTAAATTTAATTCTAAACCCCTTGATATTCAGGACTAACGACTGAGTTTGAGAATAAATTCAGATTTAAGAACAATTCTTATATTGTGCTATTTATCAAATATTTTATCCATATAAATGACTTCAATTCTTATCTCGACTTGCGTTCGATCTCTTCTATAAAAGATTAAAGATAGTTATTCTGAGTTCATTGACAATTTAATTTAGAAAGGAATGATAAAAATAATATTTCATTTTTACTTAATAGAAGTGAAGTTGTGGTATAACTAGCATCCCCTTTATTTTCATTTATAATTCTTCTGTGATTTTTAACTTAATGTTCTTCTTTCTATTTTCCCTCTCTTGCGATATTACTAGTTGTAAAAAGCATTATTTATTAAATCCTTGGACATTTTCCTGAGAAAAAGATAAAATATATTAGATCTAACACTAATACAATGATTTATTTTGTTTTTAATCCAGGATGTTTTAAATATGAAACACATTAAATCAACGTTGCATTAGTCTCAAATAAAATTTATGATATTATGTGAAACATTTACAGCTGAAGGACAACTAATTCAAAGCGTGAAGCGTTTTGCGATGGAACGCGTAATTTTGAACCACGGTTAGATGACGGCACCTGAGGCTGGCCACCCCTCTCCAAGCATCTGCACCTCACCAACGGAAGGGTGTTTGGCCCTCTACCGGTGATTTGGCGAGCAACAGGCCCAATACCTGACAGATCTTCAGTGGAATCTGGTTTCGAACCTGGAGGTTGTGACCTTACCACTAGGCCGCCAGGGCCTCCTTGAGAGTTTGGAATTCATTTTTACTTTCTCGTATGCGAAGTATACAAAGGAAGTATTGTAATCGTCAAAAAATTCGAACTCGAGATTTTGACGAATCTCCACGTTTTACACCTTCCTGAGTCCGAGAAACACAATTTTGGAATTATGTCTGTCTGTGAACACGATAACTCGAAAACTATTAGAGATACATTGGTGACATTTGGTATGTGATCATTACACATAATTTGTAGGTTTCTATCAAATTTTGGACAAAATCCGTCTACGGGAAGTCTGTCTATTCGCGTTCATGTGAACACTATAACCCAAAAACCTGAATAGCTAGATGGATAAAATTTTGTACGAAGTTTTATCATCAAGAATGTGGGTCTATATAAAATTTTGGCCAAATCCGTCAAAGGGTTGACTGTCTGTCTGTTAATCGCCATAACTCCTAAATATATCTACTTAGATAAATGAAATTTAGTATGTGATCGTCTAACCCTAATGGTAGATCTGTGTCCAATTTTCATTTCAATCGGTTAGAAAAAAGCCTTCCAAATTGCATATTAGATTTTCTTTATCTAACTAGGCCAAATTGCGTATTGGCGCTACTCGTGATCTTCGAAATCGCGCTACTACTAATACCCTCCTTTTGACTTACGCGAGCGACAAAAGAAACTTCTGAATAGTCGTTTCATTCTGGGTTAGAGAAGGTTCGCAATTTTTATTCTCGCGAGGGGAAGGGGAAATGACACCTTTTTGGTAAGTATACGAGAAAGTTTAGGGGAGACCACTCCCACTGGTTATATATGGAATCCACTTTTTATGTGCAATATAAAAAAGCGGATTCTATACTCCCGATCAAGGCCAGTGAACAAAGGATTTGTATTATTGTCGCAGTACATTACAGGGAGAATTGAAGTGAGGTTCAAATTAGAGCTGTTGCAGATGACCAAAGTCAACATGCTAAACAAAATCTCTGAATACATAATTGACAACAGAATGCAAAGGAAGACATGAAATGAGTATTAGCTTGTTAAATATTATGCAAATTTTCCCTGATTAATCAGTTAAAAATAGTGACACCACTGCCGAACGACATGGATGGGATATTGTGACTCCAACTATTTTCAAAACTCCCCTGAATGACCGAACTTTTCTTTTCTATATCTCTAGTGAGTTTTTTTAATTTCACTTCGTTCATTGAAAATACTTTTATGAATGTCATAAACATATCGCCATCGGTCGTATGAATAACTCAAAACTTTTTCGGATGGGGCTTGCACTTGCATATGTATAGTTAAGCTTTGTGTATGTATTACAAATATTTTTCTTATAACACCAGGGATAAACTATTTTGATAAAATTCTCTTGATCCGAAGAAAAAATGTTTAAGCAGCACTGCCAATTTGATATTATACAGACACTTATTTTTTTCTATATTTCGTTCGCTCCTAATGAATTAAATGGCAGAAGCGTTGTTAGAGTGTTATTAATATAAATTTTGTCATACCTACAATTCAATTTGAGCATTTATATAATCTTATACAAATAGAGTGCATCGTAAATCGTCTTTTGTTCACTAAAAGTGATATGTCCCATTTTACCTGCAAAAAAAAGGAATTTAATTCTTATGAAAATTATAATTCGAATTGTAAGTTCTTTTTGCGCATTAAATTATAAAGTCATTAACTACTGCAACAGTTAAAACGGAATAATCGTTTGAATTTAGAAATAAATATATTAACTAATTATTTTTGAAATGCATAGATAAATAAGCTTTTGTAAAAAATTATTAAAATGATAAAAATACATTTAAATATACCGGATGTCTAGCAAGTATGTTTTATAAAATTTTCTACTGCTCAGATCCTTGGAAATCCATAAGATAGGTTAAAAAATATAAATTGTTAGCCAGGATTCCAGTCTTACTTTCAGTCACTTTTACAGCTTAACCGCTTAAAAGTTTCTACAGATGTTATAAATAATTGATGGAAATAGGAAAAGTATATTCATAAATTAATTGTATTTGTATTTTTAGCTCAAACGGGACTCTAATGTATCACTTGCTTGAAACTTCAATCAATGAAGAGCGGTTTAATTTCAATCCAATCAAGTTATAACCATTCCTACAGTAATGCATTATTTACCTATAAAGCAGAGTTAAAAGTCAAAAATATTTCAGCATCCTCTTTCGTTACACTTTTGCCCAACATCAAAAATGCAAATTTATAAAAAGGTAAAGGAAAAGAAGAATTAAAAGTGGAAATACAAAAAGAATTTATGACCCATTCTTCATAGGCAATTTAGAAACACAATGTTATTTCATGTATTATAGATAAGAAAAAAATTATGATTAATTCACGTTACAAAACATGGAGTCATCCCATTTTGCCAAAACACCATTCCCATTTTTGATTTCATAGTACTATTTACTGCTTATTTTTTTTATCAATTAATGAAAAAATATAACTTGAAAGCATTTTTGTAAATTTTGACTAACTTTTTTGCTCAAATTTACGGAATGACTTCTAATTATTACTTGTCATGATTACGAGTTCTTATCTCATTTCCTTTTCTCTTCCTGGATATTACCGATAATTCACGAGTAACCATATTAGCGCACACGTTGTTGAATACTAAAATGTATGTCGGTAATTTAGAAACTGCAAACTTCTTTTTTACGCATGGAAATAATTACCTTTAGGGAGAATATATGTCTTTTCCCCTCCAAAGATAGTCATAAGGTTTATCGTTCAGATTGACATAACTTTCTTTAGCAAATCACTACTATGAAACTATTGCTATTCGAAACACATTTCTTATCAATGGGACTTTGGCTGACTCTTTTCGTTTCTTTTTCTCCCAAGCATTGAGTCCAAGAAGTCATCCTAATAAATCTTTTCTTAGAAAATAAAGTTTATACTGAGAAATGCTGTATCAGTTGTTTTTCTGAAAAAGAAAGAAACAACAGCAAATGATTTAAAAAACGAAAGCGCCTTCCCGTTGAAGGCGCAATCAGTCTTCATTTTTTATTTTTCTTTCTTGTATTTAAAAATAGTTGTCACCGTTTTTTCCCATTCTTCACCTCTTCTTTTCCCTATTTTCTTTGATTCTAATTAAAGCCCTTTTTTATACCTCTTATGTGTAATTTCGTAGTTGTCTTTAATCGCAAGCACGCACAACTCTACTTTAAAGAAACTTCTAGATTAATTCTTACAACTGATTTACGTGTTTCTGAACGTATTGAAAATCCTGCCATTATAGTCTTAACCTTTATGTTCTCAAGAGTCTCACTAATTAATGTATTCAAAACTTAACTTTGAATACATTAATGTATTCAAAACTTAACTTCCCTTAAACAGGTCACTTCTTTTTCAGGCATCTTTTTCTTTTTGAGGTGTTAAACGGATCTAATTGTTAGGATTTTCTAAATTTTTCGCGTATTTCTTTAGAAATCTTATCAAATCTCGTTCTATCGTCAAATTTGTCAGATCCAAATAATCATTAATAATGCAAAAATTATCATTAAAATTCGAACGAATGAATATCTAGCGCAAGAATATCTATTATAAAGAGGTCAGAAGTGTTTTCACATTTTCTGAAAACATTGAAAATGCCAAATACAAGTGATGATTCTTAGAAATATAATCAAAGCCTTAATCGTAATCGTTTTTTCCTTTTTGTATATTGTGCTCTGGCAACGCTTCAGTTGTTGTTATCTGATCTTTGTGACTTCTTTTGTGCTATGTGCCGGCTGTGTGCCAACTATCTATTCTTTTAACTTCATATGCATATACTCAAGCATCTAATAAATAGTTATTTCATCTGCACAGTGTTCTTAGTGAATACTTTTAATTATGATAACAAAAAGGGAAAAGATTTTCTCGAGGCACACAGCTAAAACCAATCTGCAGAAAAAAAAAATTAATTTTTTTTAAAGATTTCTGCAGATGTTTTGAAGACAGAAAAAATCTGCATTTTTTGTTCAATTTAATCTGCTTAAAATCTGCAAAAAAAATTGTATTATATTTTTTCGAAATATTCTGGAGATTTTTTGAAGACAGAAAAAATCTGCATTTTTTTCTTCAATTTAAGCTGCATAAAATCCGCAAAAAGAATTCTTATTATATTTTTCTCTAAATATTCTGCAGATTTTGTAAAACAGCAAAAAATCTGCATTTTTTCTTCAATTTAATCTGCATAAAATCTGCAAAAAAAAATTATTTTTATTTTTTTCTTTAAATATCCTGGAGATTTTTTAAGACAGCAAAAAATCTGCATTTTCTGCTCAATTTAATTTGTAGTTAGTTAGCAGATTTTCACAACATCATTAAACTTGACCAATAATCTGTTGATTTTTTGAAGGTTTAACTGCAATTTCATAATATCTGCATTTCTCTCTATATATAAATACATATTCTGCACCATATTCTCTAATATTGCAGCTTTATTTTCCAAAGGATATAAAACAAAATTAGGATGTAATTATCATTATTGTTTAAATTTACAGCAGACAGGGGTTTCATCAATTCCTTTTTCAATTTGTGATATCGACCCTATACTTGTATAGAAAAGGAATGCATCATCAGAAAAAATTTCCGAATCAAAAATTGTTTCAGGCACTAAATTTTTTAAATATGCCACTGAAAAAATGAATTCTAAATTAATCTTTAAAATAAATATCTGATTGAGGTTCTAATATTTTAAACTTTCCCCTCATAATTTAATTAATTTCCAATTAGTTTTCCAACTGTCTTTCTGACTAGCTCTTTTCCTCCAAAAAGAAGGGAAAAGTGGTGCTTGTGCCCTTTGGACGTAGAGAAGGCTTATCAGAAAGATAAAAGGTGTAAACGAATTTATTGAAACAGAGAATCGAAATTATTAAACAAAAATATTACTAATCTCATCTATTAACCACCTCTACGACTTTGAAACACGTATTCTGACCATGGTTGATTTTTACACATAAATGGCGGCACTAGAGCTATGGTGACGCTAAAACTCAAATAGATTATTTCACCCCCATCTCGTGTAGTCAGGGAATGCTTTGTGGTTAGTGTTCCTGACTGCCAACTCTAAGAACGTGGGTTCGAGTCCCGGTCAGGATGAGTTGGCAATTTTATCACAATCTGAATCAACATCGTACAAGTAAGTTGAATTACAAATTAGATTAATTAAATTAATTGAAATTTATAATGAAATTAATTAATAATTAAGCCTTGACTGCAGAAAATCTGAAGGTATTTGGATCATAATTTTCTTCAGATATTCTACATTTTTTTCTTCAGAAAATCTGATGAAAACATGTTCGAAATACTTTCAGATTTTCTGCAGATTTTTTTTAACTCGGCAGTTTAATAAATTAAGAAATTAAGTTATTTTTAGGTACGTAATACTACAAATAGAGTGAATTATATCATTACGAAAATCGTCTGGCGGATGTACGGTGAAAGCAGTCAAACAAGCTGGATAATTGAAAATGAAGCTTTATTTAACGAATATTCTAGAAACTCGAAGCACAAGTATCGCGAAAAGAACAGCACTTGCACAAATTAGCAACACAAGGTAGACAGAAAATCACTAATAACAACAGTAACAATAATTTCAATACATCTCGGCGTCTATTGGCTTACCAGCTGGCACTGTGGACAAAACTCCGAAGAGATTCAAAAACCTTCAACTTATTCCGAAAACGTTCGCTCATCTCAGCACCTCCCGGTTTTTATACCTTTTCCGACAGCATGTGACGTCACATAGAATCATCTAGTACATTCTCTATATCTCAGTTCCTTATAGAGACAGGGTGATAATTCTAGTATTTTCGAGGACCTTCAATTCGCCGCCAAGTCGTCAAAACTGTCGCCAAGGTTTGGGTCATTGGCTTGAACTCTCCGATAGCTAGTAAGGACCTCTGTAAATTTTTCTTTCCAACCATAAGACTAATATAGCAGGAAAGCGGCATTACTGTTTTGTAACAATATTTTAAACGTTAAATATCTCTATAACATGGAGAATATAAATTAATTTTGCCGATAATAGTACTATCTGTAATTCACTGTTCTACATATACACTTAACTATGTATATTTTTTTCTCGATGAAGACTGTCGAGCATCGTTATGTCTATATAAAGGCTATTAAACTAACTTTATTTGAAAACATCTCAATGATCATTAATATTTTTGAAGTTAAAATATTTAAGTAGATTTCTACGTATGGTTAAAAGCTGAAATCTGTAACTAGTATTTTTAGATATGAAGTATCAAAGTAATATGAATCAAAATAAATTTTGTTCCCTTAAAAACTTATATATTCCAAGAATAACAAATATTTTATGAAGAAGATATAATTAAGAATATTTGTTAAAATTTACGCTTTGTGATCAGTTTTTTTTTCAGTGCAGCAATATTTTTGCAATATCGACAGGAAACATTTTCTGAAATATTATTAGATTTCTGATACCAATTTCACGATAATCAGACTTTCACTCATTTAATAACAAATCATTTCTTAATTTCATTTATACATCTTCTTCAAGAGAAAATTAACTTATTGATTAATTGATTATCCTTAATGACTAAAAGGTATTTCAATTAATTGAGCTAATATTCTAACTAATCGTGTGATTCTTTTTATCTTAATTGCCAGTCGCTGATAAATGATGCATGAAGTGGCTGTAGGTCATTGATTTCCTGATCGTTCCACGAAATGCATTTTCAGGTAGGACTGCAAACAAACTTTCCATCTTTTTTTCTTCTCAGATGTATCTGTTAATGACCCGATTATAAATAATCTTAGTTAATCCCCATCTTAGATATTTTTTATACAGAATGATGACTTTACTGTCTAACATTCTTTTAAAAAATAGTTTGAAAAACTCATTTCAAGCTTTTAGAAAAATCATAGAAACCTATTTAAACAAAACGTTTTGTCAGATTTCACCTTTTAACCCTACGTAGAAATCTACTTAAAATTGATAAGTCGAATATCTCAAACGACTAAAATGATTTAAAGTGAATTGTGCATAAAATATACAAAGTATTTTACATTTCCTTTGTTTTGGGAATCAGTCTTACAAATCAGTATTCAATAACAACACTCATTGCTACTACATAGTGATTTTCGAAATCGTATCATGCAGCTTATGATAAATATATTGCAAATATGCAAAATAGCTCTATTTTGAAATGCATACTTTAAAATGAAAAGCATTTTGCGTCTTGCTGTGAGTGTCAGAAGTGAGGCAAATTTCAAGGAAATGTTTGATCCATAAAAGAAGGCGAAATTCATGAAATTCAAATGCTTTGCCCTCTTATTCAAGAACAAAAATAAAACTTAGTCTGTAAACCAACTGCCTTCTTATAAAGAAACTGCTTCATATGGAAAAGAAGCCTAATCTGAATAATTCTAATTGAATCTATGAATTGAAATTGATAATTTATTTTTGCCCGATCGATATATTCTTAAATTTACAAATCAGATTAAACAGTCATAATGATTTCAATAGAAAACTGAAAGGAAAATTTAGATCTATGAGGTATAAAATTGATACATTATGCATCGTGGTTACTTCACAAGTTAAAATATATATATAACTTGTGATATATGAACATACAAAAACAAAGTAAACAAGACATACCAAAATGCAATTCATAAACTAAAATTCATTAATTAAACAAAATAACCAAATCTGAAATAAATTTAAAATACTATATGTACTAAGAGTAGGAGGTAAGTTTAAACATCTAGATGTTAACATGTAAAAGAACTCTGTTGCTATCAAAACTATTGAAAAAAGACAATCCAAGTATATGGAGTTTTCAACAATAAAATTAGTAGCTCTGCTTTGGAAGAGCATATATGTATATATATACATTCATATATACAACGCAACAAAAGAATGATAAATACTGCAGATGATTTCATGATGAAATATGTCGTACATCAGACAGATGTAAGAAGAATTTCAAATGAAAGAACAGCGTTTCCCAGATCTGCCCTCACCCCGTTCCACCTTAGTAAGTTCACGTAAATTTTAGGTAGCAATGTAAGTTAAAGGAATAAAAAAATAAATATTCTTTGACCCTTATCTTTTATGAACAGCTTGAACATATCAGAGAAATGAGACCCTCGTAACATTCTCTTAATGAATAATAAATTTTATATTTTTAGAATAATTTTTATATTCTAGAAAAGTTTGCTCGACTTTATAACACAGTTTAATATAATCTCCTCTGCTCAATTCATCACTTTGAACTATATCAATAGAATATGTGAATAACATGCAATAATTAAAACAATTTGTTTTGGTAAAGAAAACTGTGGTACATCGCTGTATTCAAGTTCAGTTTTGCAGATTTCAAATCATGCAATGGCATTCTCAAAAACAAGCAACATAAAACTGAAAAAAAGCACTAAAGTCCTTTGTAATTCTTAAAAAACAAGCAATAGAAAACTAAAAATCAATGATTCTTGAATTCATTATAAATTGAGTTTACAAATGGCATTAGGTCCTCAGTACACTTCGGATGTATTTCTACTTTTATCAATCATTCAGCACAAAGTGAAATATATTATAATCATAGGCTCATATTGCATCGCCTGCTCGTTTAAAAGGATGAGCTTCATAACCTTCAAATTAGTCAAAACGAGATTTAAAATTATTTGCAGATTTATGAAATACTGATGTTGTAATTTGAAATCACGATGAATGCATTTTAATTATAAGTAAAAAAATTACAAAAACCATATCTCTTAAAGAAACACTAACATGCGAAATCAAAAAATAAATCTGTCAGATATACAGCGATACAGGTATGAGTGAGGGAACAGTTATGGTGTCATTTTATTGCACGACAAGGCCAGGCTACATTCCCACTAGTGTGACTCAACGGCTCATCGAGTCCTTCGATTGGGAACAAATGAATCATCCACCGTATAGCACTGACCTGTCACCAAGCGATTTTCATCCATTCTTGCACTTTAACACCGCACCGCCATCTCTAGAGCTAATGTGGCTCCTATCCGGTTTGGTATAGATGTAGGTGGACATTATTGAGTTGCAAAAAAAATAGCGATTCTTGAGTGGCTAGTGTTTTGATGACGTTGAAAAAGTGAAAGATGCTGTAACATCCTGGCTAACCTCACAGGTGGCCAACTTCTATGATGCTGGCATTCAGCACTTTGTTGCTCGATACGATAAATGCCTTAATGTGCTGGGTGACTACGTCGAAGAGTAGAGTATCGTTTGGAAATCGTTATTAAACATGTATCTTTGTCTCCGTTTTCTTTTATACAGTACGGAACTTACTTTCCGAACAACCCACATATTGTTCCTTAGTTACGAACATAGAAAACAGACAATGACTGCGGATAGGAAAGCAGATTTCAGCTGCAATTTTAACTTTATCTATGATTAAAATTCTTGGGAAAGTTTGCAAACTTGATCACGTCTGAAATTCTCTGTGGTAATAATAAAGAAGTTGATGTCTTAATATTGAAAAAATAGTATTTCATTCACTCTGATTTGAAGACTTGGTAAAAAACATGGGTTTTGAAAAATGTAATTTTATTTCGAATATTGGATTAGAAACCCACGAAATATGCAGAAAAATGGAACCCATTATTTAAATCACGTTGGGTATTGCGAGAAAATATTTAAACTTTGTGGAAAAGAGGATGAAACGAATAAATTTACAAATACCTTGTAGATGCTAGATGTCAAATTAGTTTTCGAGAATTACTATCAACTACACCAACCGAACGCAACAAAATAACTTGAAACAAAGAATACTTAAACGCCATACGCTTATAAAATGCTGGTTTGACGTAAAATTTTACAATGACAGATAGCCTGGCAGTTAAAAAACTGAGAGAAGTATATTAAATAGCGCTGGCGGGACTATTAAAAAAACGAGTTTCGGTAGATTTCGACAGTACAAAACTATTAAAATCAAAACAATATTCTTAGGTGTATGATATATCTATTCTGTTTCTTAAAAATTATTTAATGTGTCTTCAATCTTTTTATCACGAATGCTCTTCAACCAATTAAAAAAAGAACTGGCAATGACTATAATGAGCATTTCATTGACTGCTAAAAAGTTTTCCTTATTTGCTATAGCTTTATTTCATTTTGAACTAATATTACTCAATTATCATTTCTACGTAATGTGTGCACGTGCACTCTTTGAGCGAACTGCTGTACCATTTCTTTCATAGACAAAATGTTAAAACAGTACGAAGATGGTTACAGAGAACATAAAAATTTGCTTATTTAAAAATACTTTAATGATGAAATATTTGCTAAGTCTGCCTAATTTTTAAACATCACTCTCTAAATATGCAAAATGCATCATCGATACAAATATTTGCTTAAAACGTAGTAATTTAAAAATTCAATTTTTTCAAGGATTTTGAGCTGTTAAAGATATAGGCGACTTCATAAAATTAATCTTTGATCCCGTTAGGTAAATTTGTTTAAAATATTTTAATTTTTTATACTATATTTTACTTCGACGGTTACGTTTTCACAAAAGCCACACAAGACAAGGAATAAGCATGTTGTCGACAATTTCAGCCGTTCTTAGGTTGCTATTAATGGGAGTCATTTTCTTAGATGGACTGCATTATGTATCCGAAGAATGGTTAGGTTCGGTGATTTAGAAGATTACAGCATTGCAATTTATTCTCGAACAGAACGAAACTTTTCTTTCGAAGTTACTGAAAACAGCTGTATTATTGTAAATTAATGAAAATTCGTTGGAAAATAATTTTAAAACACACTGCTACAGGCATAATTAATATTATATAGCTACACGTAATTTGTTTTATAAATTTTCTAATTCAAAGGGTTATTGAATTCAAACGATTTCAGCATTCAAAAATAACAGAGCATAACATATGAATTCTTCAAAAGAAAAGAGAGCTTTTTGTGCAAAAATTTAATAGCACACTGTTTTCAGACTAAATTATACTTGTTGTGATTCGTCATTTATAATAAGATGCAGAAATATATTATAATTCAATTAACCTATTTCTCAGCAGTATAAGGCGTCTAATCGCTATTAGCACAAGACTCTACAGTATTCTTACGGTATCTTTACGATGTTGTGCGGCATTAAAATATCGTAAAATATCTTGTGCTAATAGGGATCGTAATTACTATAATATTTCATTATTTATAATTAATTATTAGATAATTAATTTTTAGGTAAATTAGAAGATCTGTGTATTTTAATACTACAATATATGATAAAAAGTAATCGGACATTTTTGGATTTTCAGAAATTTTTAGAATTTCTCCGGAAAGGCTAAACTAAGTGCCCTTGAACTTTGACCATGTGAAGAATATACTCTAACTCACATTTTACACTGAAGATTCGGTCACGGGGACTTTTAAGGGATCGATCAGAAATTCATGAAGAAAAAAATCTGGGCCCAGCCCGTTCCACAGAGAACTGATAATTTTTTACAAATGTCATTCATGATTTTGCGTAATATACACATTGCTTACTTGTATTTTCGTAAAAATATATTCTGGAAGATATAAAAATTTTCTTAAAAATTTCCCAATTTCCCTGCATACTTTCCGCATATAACATGCAGGGGTTTTCCACCAAATCATACCAAATGTACAGAATACTTGACAATGTATTACAGATGTATTCCATTAAAATTTGAAGTAAATACTATGGATATTTGAGGACACACGAGTGTTTGTAGTAAATAATTTTTTACTGAACATGTGCAAGACATAGTGTAATTTTTCTTTCACAACTTAATAGCGAGAAAAATAGGGCAACTTACAAAAAAATTCCAGTTGAATACAATAAGATTTAGAATAATATAGACATTCCAATGAGCGAAATTCCTGCTTCCTTGTAAGAGAAACAAAATGTGGAGAATTTTCCACAAATTGATATTTTTTTAACTTGAATTTTCGAATAATTTTATAGAATTTATTACAGAGTGAATATGTTGAATACCCAGAAATACTTACAAATAAAATTCATAATTTAAATTGCAATTTGAAGATTACTATCAGAAGATTCAAGTTTAAAAAATATCAATTTGTGGAAAAAATGAGGTGCTGAAATATATTATTGTTCAATTACATAATTTTAAGCAAAATTCATCTAAAATAAACTAAAATAAATTTGAAATCATTGCCTACGATTTTGTTGTACGTAAATTGTTTTCTTATAAATTTTATAAAATATTTGAATTTATGTTTTATTATGTTTCATCTACCTTTCACTATTTAATCTGTTTAATTTTAAGCGGAAATTAATAAATTATTTATAGTTGTATAAATGTATTATTTCATTCGCGCACAAGATGAATATAACATTTTTTTATCGAAGTTATTTTGCTATGTGAAGCCAAAGAATGAACGCTAAAATAAGTAAAATTTTTAAATAACTTTCATTTTTTCACTTAAATTCTGAACTGAAACACTGAAAATGTCCGAGTCCATGATGAGCACTTAACAATATCATATATATATTGATGATATTTTTATTACTTCATCATCAGTAAGTCACAAGTTATCATGCTAGCTTAAAAGCTTTCACTTATGCATAAAAAGCAAAATGAATACCAAAAATAAGTCTTATTTTCCAGCTTAACACTATTTTTCTTTACTGATAACTGAATTTATTGCGGAAACGAAAAAAAGTGAGTAGCTCGCTCTGAATGTGAAAATTTTAGTTATTTCCTTTTAACTGCCATATAAACTTCATAGTTCATTTTTGTTTATAATGATATAACTCCAAAAAGATTATAACGATAATATTTGTAAATATATGCCCAAAAAGATAACCTCAACAGCCCCATATATCTAGAATTTATTGTCAGTTCATTTGAAGTGTATAATATGTGTCCAAACATTTTTCAGATAATAGATAGCAGAAAAGGTACTATAAATTCTTTATTGTCGAAATGATTACAGTTTCATAATTCTTTAACCTAAATCTCGGTAGTTCCACTGAAATTACAGCGATAAATCTTTATGTAACTAAAAATAAACTTCATTATGCGTTTCCTGCTTGCTTCAATTGAATCATAAAATCAAGAACGGATGTACTCAGTTACAGTCGCATCCGTTTCCACTTAACGCATTAATGTTATTAGACTAATTTTCTCTCGAACACATAAATATTCGCAATTGTTATAAAATCTGATCTCGGAAGATCTTTAATAAGATTTAACTTAGCTTAATTCTATTACATTAAAGTCCCGTTTTAAAGTTTCAAGATAGCTCTTTTCGAATTCAAAATTTTGAACCAAGTTCAGATTATGAGAACTAATAATATACTACCTTACTTAGGCCTAGAACACGCATGCGATTTGTACCGAAGAAATCATTTGCGGCAAAATTATTTGAGAAATACGCACGTACCTCCCGCACAGCACGAATGTCACTAATGATTTATCGAACACATTTGCTGAGCACTTTCCCTCTGGAATCGGAGAAAAATAGGAATAGAACCGGAGGTACGTGTGTACTTCCCAATTGCTATCAATGTACTTCAAGATGCTAATCGCTTCTCCGGCAGTATGTGTCGCAAATGAATGTGACACAAATCGCATGCGTGTACTGGGCCTAAATTCCACAACACACCAGTGGATTGACGTTTCATCCGATCGAATTTGACTTACGCAAACTTATGCGATGAATCTATAGTGGGACTTGGGATAATTAAAGGTGTATATGACAGAAATAAACTAAACATGAATCTTTTTGACACTTAATGTTGAATGCCTTATTTATTTAACAATTGAAAGATTCTAAGGATCTGGGTTCACTCTACGAGAATAGTATTTGTTCTTCTTACTGTGGATGTTTTGTTGCTGGATTAACGTCCAATTAAAAGCTACAATAAGCTTGCTAAAGACGACTTTTGCAATTTTATGCCTTATTATATGAATTTTGATCAGGTACTCGTGCTCCAAATTTCCACCCATACAATCCTAAGATACTTGAAGCCCTGCAAGAACTTCGATCAACCTGCGTTCATGATGTACATCAATGGAATCGATTATGTTTACAGGATGGTAAGAGTTACAATAATAATATGGCATTTATTTCGGTGGAAAATCAACGAACTCATCATTATAAGTATGAAGCAGACTTTTGATTAAGCAAGGCTATCTATATAAATAATTAGGGTAATTAACTTTATTTGGTTGTTATTTGAGTTGTAAAACCAAACAATGCTGTCAAGAATCGCTTGAATATTTTTAGTATATAAATAATATTTAATTTTTAACTAAATAGAAGAAATAGCGAGTCATTTTGATCTTTAATATATATATTTAGTAATGAAAAGAATGTCGTTAAAGATTTTTGCATGTCTTTGGGTTAAAACAGTACAATTTGCTTCACAAAATTAAGATTCAATAATATTTTTTGATATCTTGAGGCTCTTCAAATCCTGAATTATTTTCAAAATGTTCAATAATAATAAGCTTGTAATTAGCAAAAAAGAAGTTGACAACTTTTAATAAATTGTCTTGATGTTAATAAATTAAACTCCTCTTCTTGTATCTGAATTTACACGGACCTACTTCAGGGCCTCCAAGCAAGCCTGAATATCCATGATTAATGTTTATCTCGACTTCTGTAATTACTCTTATTCCTCTGTGATTATCAGTCTCTCTCTAACTCATTTCCAACTTCATAGAACTCAATTTCCTGACCAGTGAATCAATTTAGTCATCATAAAACCTAATGGAATTGCTAAATAACACGTAATTGCATATAAATATTTATGGAATTTCTTATGTGGCAATTTTTATGTTCAATTGTTTGCGTTACATTTATTGCAACTGTTAAGCATATAAAGGAAATACTTAAACCTTATTAAATAATGGAAGTATTATTCATTAATAATAAGCAGTTGAAAATTAATGATTTTTGGTAATATTAACACTTTAGCAAATGGTGAGTAATTAATCCCTAGACACTTGATAAAATTATGTCTTCTTATAATTTTTCTTATATCAAAAAAGCTAGGCTAATCATAATTTTCAAAAAAAAAAAATTCCATCTTTTCTATTACATATTCTCTACTTCATGTGTTATGTTCTAGCATTACAAGGGTTAAGGGTTGATTTATTCAATGCAGCAACCTTAAATTTATGAGAAAAAATGAACTACAAATGTAAATATATATTTAGTTGCATCCATCGGACAATATTTTGACTCAAATAACTATTCTCCGGAATTTTACAGGAAAAATACTCAGACGTCATTTTTTTAAATGCAGAATAATTTTAAAAGCACGACCTTTGAGTTTGACTAAAACGAAAGCATCAAAAAATATAAAAAGACAAAATACTGAGAATGGAAATCTATATATTTACCATACAATAAAAATCGTTCAAATACTGGACGCAGGGATTGTGGAAGAAGGTGCCATTCTTGAATTCGATTCATTGTGACAGCGACATGTGGAAGAAATGAAAATCAAATAAAATCTTTACTTCTTCAAATATCAGTTATTTGATAACTGGAAAATAATAATATAAACATTGTTCTTCAAACAAACTTATTTTTTACAGGATAAATATCTTAAAATAGGTAATGTTTGTTGAAAAATATTTCTATAACGTGTGAATTCTTCAATATTGGAGATGTTATGATGCGACGATGTTTGTCATGAATCGATGCAACATTTTTTTAGCCTTCTTTTATATACAACCTTATTGCCATTTGGGGTGATGTTTAATTTATTGGTGAACAAATCTTCCGACAAATAGTATTGCATTATAAAAGAAGAAAAGAAAACGCACAAAAAGAGGTGATGGATTTCGGCGATTGCTACGGGAGTGTTTGCTGCCTTGTTTTTTTCTGAAACTAAATCGATAATTTGTTTTTATAAAACGATTGTCACAACAATAAGCTTTAGGAGGAGATCTGGAATGGAAACCAAGAATACAAATATAAAAAAAACCAAGAAAAGCGAAATAATATGCAGATAACAAAGTTCGGAAATAAATTGATTTTTTATTACGTTTCTTATAATTATTCAGTTTGTGGAAGTTGCATTCAACAAAGAGAGAAAAATTGAAAAGTTCTCCTTTTTTAATTTTATAAACTTCTTTCATCAGAGATGTCAATTGAATTTTGAACTTAGGGTATTTAAATGTAAGGAAAAGTATTATTTATCATACGTAGTGTGATTTGTTAAATAGGAGTTTAATAGTAGACAGTTATTTAATGAGGAAGTACAGAAATATAATATTAAAAAAAGTGTGTTTAACTAATTAATTTCTATAACTTCTTGACTATGTTGAAGGATGTATCTGAACATCTAAATTTATTTTCATGAAAAGGAAATGATTTCCTTTATTAGATATCATTATATAACCATTGTAATTCTATATACGTATATATATCATGGCAGATTTATCATTTATAAATCTTTTTATTACCATATCGAAATGAAAATGCTTAAGTTATGAGATCAAACGTACTTATTTTCATTTTGAAAATTTAGTTCTTTATCAACCAATCTTAAAAACTCCAAAAATGTGATAAACTTCCTCACTCAGTGACAGATATTCATATACTAGGGACTGTTTTTCATTGGTTCTAGCTATCAAATAATTGATAGGAATAACTTCTATATCTGTCTTAAGAAGATTTGTGAATAAACACGAGCAGTAAAACAGTCTTAGATGCTTTCATTTCTATTCTTAGAGAATAGAGTCTTTTGATGACGAAGCCTTCTACATGAAATGGAGAGAGTTAACAATTTCTTATTATAAATTCAAAATTATAATTATGGAATAATTATTTTAGGAAGTCCCATTGTGACTGAAATTGTACACACTTGTACACTCTCAAGAAACTTCTAAGTTGTTCTAGTTTTCAAAATAAGCTAGTCATTTTGAGATGAAATATGAGAAACTCGTCATCTTGAGATTGAGTAGAAAAAATCCCTTAATATAATTTTTAAAAAAGCATTCGTACGCATCAAAGGATTATAAATCGTAAATTTAATAACGAGACACGGGTACTTTAACTTTGAATTACAAAAAGAACAAAAAATACAATAATTAGAAATAGAAGATTCTGTTTTGAATTCCTCAATTGAATATTTTATTGACTTCCTATACCTCTTTCCACAGGAGAATTACAGCTATTCTTGAATCCACTTTGAACAAAAATATTGCGCTCTTCCTTTCCCTACGGTAATGTGTGCTCAGTAAAATTTAATTTTTCCCCCGCCTAATCTTGGTACTGAACGAAAACCTTTGAAGCAGCTCATCACTTTCGAAGTCTCATAAAAATCAAACAGGGTTTCATACTTTGCCACTGATAATATAAATATCTTACATTAGAACCGCAAGATTTTTCCCAATTATTAACAAAAGCCGCTTAAACCAGCAGAACCATAGAAGAAAACACAGAGAACCTGCCTTCAAAGTAATTAACCTTTTGACCGGAATATCGGTCATTATGTTAAAGTACATGTTAAAGCTCCCGTTCAGTGGGTTTTCTGGCCGAATTCGACAAAAGCGTTCCCTTATGGTGGGAGGCGAGAGGATGTGACTTAAGAAATTTGAATAACAAGTCGAATAACAGTGAACCAGTAAATAGCCTCTATACTTGGAAGGAGTGAAGCATCGTGACCTTCGATAGGTCAAACTTATCCTCCTAACCCCCTTTGAAAAGACCTTACTGAAACCTAATAGCCTCAATGTTTGAACCACATTTAAACTGGGCATTCACGAACGCTCCGCCCCACACAAATTCGGTCACTCCACATCAAAACCTGTCGTCAATGCGAAAAAAATTAGAGCGGCGCTGTCAAATGTTTGGATTTTCAACTTCCCTGAATATCCAAACGCTCCATTTGGACTGCCGGGCCATAAATACTGAAATGCGACCGATGTAAATACGTGGCAGAGGGGAGGTTTTCTCGCAAATGCGAAAGCCACAAAACACCGCATTCGAGACGTTTCCAAGGAAATTGGAGCTGGCAGGAGCTCGCATTTGGGGGGCAAGAGGAAGAGCAGATGCAGTAGGGGACCAGAGTGACCCATAGTGGATGGATTTGGATGGAACGGCCTGTGAATGACCTACCTAAATGCAATGGAGTGAAAAATGGAATAGTGTGGAGTGCCAACACGCCATTCGCGTGAGCAGAGCGCTCGTGAATGTCCAACTTCAGGAATGGTAAACAATGCACCAGCGAAACATATTTATGCGGAAAGACACTGCTTTGCAGCGAGACGTTCCGGAATTTCAGCGTTTCACCTGAACAATACCGTAACTAGACAATATGGGGCCCCGGTGAATGATGAAACCATTAAAACATTAAACTTTTCTCTATCACTAATATTTAACGTATTTAATTTTTTGATATACTTATTCTAGCTTTATATATTACTGTTAATGGATTTTAAAGTATCTTAAAATTTAGAAAGAGTATAGAAACACGTTAGTTTTTATTTGACACAACTTTTATAGTTATATCTATTATTTTTTCAGTCCTTCAGGGCATCACTGTAGCAATAACTAAGTGCACCTAACCTAATAATAATACCCAAGTCCAAACATAACAATGGACATTCACCAAGACCTTGGACCCCTGGCATCTGGCCAGTTATTCCATCCTACAGTTTCGCCACTTTTTCCGACTATGAATAAAATGTCCCCGTTTTTCTATAATTTTACTTATAAGTAAATAGGTCGTAATAAAAAAAATATTAAATTGATTTTAAAAAACTATAGAAAAAAATTGATTTTGAATTTATTTTTGATACACACAAAAGTATCATATACAGGGTGACCCAAAAAGGTGGGACAAGTGTTTATTTCTTAAATATTAATTTTAGACATATACATACTTCCAATTACAAAGTTTCATCAAATAAGGTAAGAATTTGTGTGAAAACACTTTGACTTCTGTGGAAGTTAAAAATAAAAAGTTCAGAAAATTAAATTTTTATACGTGCCCCATAGAGCAAAAATGTCAATGAGTGAAATGTTTCTCTTACACTCATCTAAGCATAAACTAAGTTTCACAATTCTGTCTGCAAAACTTAGAGATATAAGAATTAACATATTTCAAGGGGCTGCTCAAAAATTTATGAGGAGATGTTTATTGGCAGAAACGCAAATTTATTCAACACATAAAAGCAGCGAAATGCAAATATTTGTCAAGTAGTATATCAGCCAATCATCACGGATTGAAAATTTCCAATGACACATACTGTTACTCAGTTTCATTTGCAGATAGTTGCAACTATCGACTTGATAAAGAATGGAAGGACAAATTGAGAAAATGAAAATAAAATTATAACAGGAAAATAACCTATTATTGAACCAGAATACTGAATTATTTACTCGTAGTGTTGTGTGTATTAAGCTTTACCTAAAAACAGTGACGACTCGTCCTTTAGGTCTGCAGAGTTGCAGAACTCACTAAAATTATTTTAAAAATTCGTATTTTTGTTTTCATTCTTATTTGCTTACTTCTGCACTCTGAGAGTTTGATTGTTAACGAAAAAAGATAAAAACGAGAAACGATGGCAGAAAATTAATGAAAGAGTAAGACAGACACAGGATTGGACTGCACACCAAATATTTTTGGAAAGCACTAAATTTGCTCATTGCGTACAACCGAGTGAAATTATGGACGAAGGCAAATATCTATTCTTTCTGTCTTAGAACTTAGTCGGAACTGAACTTTCGGATGCTCCTTTTTTGCGCTAAAAACAAACTAATTTTCGTTTTTTCCCCATTCAATCTAAGCCATGGTTCGCCTTCGCGGTCTTGATTTTTTTTCATTGGCTGTTTCTGGGTTTAAGATTCACTTTCATGTTGCCTCAACGGGAACTTGGCTGGTTTCTACATATTCAATTTCTCTTATTAAAATGTAACTCACCGGAAAAAGGACTGTAATTATCTAAAATACAATTCAGATAATTAAAACTACAAGTTTCAACTATTTGAAGGTAAAGCTATTTTTGAAAAATTGCAATTGAAAAATTCAATTGTATTCTAGTAATATTTTGATAGCACTGCTCGTTTCTGCGAAGATGTTCCTCACTGCTGATATGTCACAGTGAATATTTTTTAAGGTTCACAATATGAATTCTTTTTGTAAATACTTTAATGTATTATTTGACTAGTTTTTAGATTTAACAAGAGTTAACAAATACATTTTTATTTCTTGATTCCGCCCTTTAAATAATTTCTTTAAATATGTATATTATCCCTAAAATTTGCGTCGAAAGACTGGATCAAACAGTAGGTAAAGGTGTGGAAAAGTGGTCAACAACTTTGTCTTCTTATATATCTTTAAGTTTTGCTGATAGAAGCGTGCTACTTTGTATGTTAATAGATGAATGTAAAAGAAATATTATACTAATTGACATTTTTGCTCTATGGGGGGACGTATAAAGTTTAATTTTTGTAACTTTTTCTTAACAATCCCCTTGGATATAAAAGTATTTTCAAACAAATTCTTACCTCATTTGATGAAACTTTGTAATTGAAAATATATGCCTAAAATCAATATTTAAGGAAATAAACGCTTGTTCCACCTTTCTTGGTCACCCTGAATATATACAATACAGGGTGCCCACTTAAATCCCTTACACCCTTTTTAACTTGAGAAAGACGGGAGCTATAGAGCTATCGATGACGTATTACTATTGCTTGCACCAGCGTGCAAACTGATATGCTAAAAAGTTTTCAACGTGAAATTAAAACAAGGGCCCAAATCTGTATTGTAGCTGAAGGAGAGTAGTCTGAGCATCAAAAATAAAGATATCTTGTGATAACTAACCGTTTCTTCCCCTCTTTCTAACACGTTTCGTCTCGTAACAGTGTTGGAAATCACCAACAAATAAATGTGCGTTTTAAACCCTCTGTTCTTAGTTCACATTGAATTAACTCTTTAACACCGAAGCGACTTTTTTCTCCTAAAGCCTTTAAAACCGGGCCTTTTTGGGAGAATACGGCCAGAATTGGACTCTCCCAACCTAGGTAGTCATTTACCCTCCACCTCATCCCCTGCTATAAACTTCCCTTAAGGCGGACGGAAATGGGCTGTGATTGGCAAGGATAATTGGAACTCCTGCCACGCTTATCTCCGAAGCGGTCTCAGAACCTCACCTCCCCTCAATAAAAGCCAACCGCCTCAGAACGGCCTTTGTCGCTGTTATGAAGAAATTTTTAGACTGCCCGGGACTGCCTCGCTGGGTGTGAGAGGGTTAATGTGCAGAAGATGTCTTTTCGTACTAAATCGATAACTCTCTACAACTTTGTAATTGACATTTTTCTCCCGTCTTGTATCGTTTTCGAAATGGGAACACTAACTCCGGAGGTTGCCACCAAGTGGCACTGTAAGTGGCCTTATCGCATAGCGCATAGCCATTTTGCTATACCTAGACAACACTTTCATGACTCAGGAGGCGGTAATGTGATTATGTTCCTTTTAGAAGGTATTATAATTTATGAGCTGGATATTCAGAGTCAAAACAATGTATTCCATGGTCGATGGTCAAGGTATCCGAAACAGCAGCAGTATTAAGGGCATTTTTATCTGAATCTGGATTTTCAATCCAAACAATTTTTGTAAATAATGTCACACTTTAGTTCTAAGCTAATCCGTCGGCGTTTTTCTTACTTCAGATACTATCGTCATATTCGTTAATGAGCAATTAAAGGGACCCAAATTGTCTACTTCCCAAAGACGGTTGAAAAATTGGCATTTCAATTATTCTTCTTCCAATGAGAGCTGTATTCTTTGATGTTAGACAATTGTCACTGGAAACACACGGCGTCTCACTAGAATCATTAACGGATATTTCTTCCAAACATCTTCGATTTGGTTTCATCCTGAAAATTGCATGCAAGCTTTATATTACACATAAATTCACAATTTTTTAAATACTATTTTAAATTATATTTCTATACATATTATACAGGGTGTACACAAATGAAGCGATACATTTCAAAAATTATTTAAAAAAATACTAAAAATGTTGCAATTACGGTTTCTTTTTTAAATATGAGCGCATATCAGAAAGGTTTTTTTTTTCAGATATGTAACGCGACGTTACTCCGTTCTAAATTTTTTACAGCGAGAAAATTCCGTACGCAATGGCTACCGATCAGCAGAAGCCGATGCGTGTTTTCTGGTTTCTTTTTTTTAGTTTTTCTTGAATATCACGAAAACTCTTCAGTTTTCATACTACATTTGAATTAACAAATTAAAGAACGTAGAATTCCCTACAAATACATGCTTTTATTTTTCTTCCAGTTGTAATAACTTCTCAGATAATGGCTCTAAACAAATTTTTGATTTTCAGTAATTTACGACCCCCTAGACCACCAAAATGACATGTTACTTATCTGAAAAAAAACTTACTGAGATGCGCTCTCATTTTTTTAAAAAATTCGTAGCTCCAACATTTTTAGTGGTTAAGTCAATGGTTGAATTTAAACTTTATTTACGATTCCAATCACTCGAAAAAATTACTTTAATTTATATTTAAAAACCCTAATATGTTTGTTTCTCTTAAATTATAGGATGGTTTGAATGACATATTTTGTATAGTTATTTCGATTTCATTATTTGAGACACTTACTAAAATAATTGATAAACGCAAAATAAGACCTTAAACTAGTATTCAAATGCTCTAAGACTCGTGAAATTTGAAAATAACATAATCGGTGTGCTAGCCACACAAAATTCATAAATTAATAAAAATCGCTAAAAATTCAAATTCATTACTTTTATTTGCGATAGTTAGAATTGTCTAAGAAAATTTAAAACAATAAAAAATGACGTTGAATTTTTGCACTATTCCTATTAGACAAAATTATGAGCATAAAGATTATTCGAAAACTTTTCCCGAATTCAAATTATTTCATAGGCACTAATGTCGCAGAAAATTTGCCAGTTAAATCTTGTATTGTGAAGATATTGATAAATACAACCGTCATATTTTACGACAGAATAAACGGGTAAAGCATGTTCCGGTTAGAGTTAAATTCCTTATATTTGAACTTTAACATAAGTAGGTTTCTATGCAAAATGTTGTTGGTTGGTAATGAATACAAAAAAGGACCTCACTCGTGCAAGTTTTAGTATGCTTGGACTCTACCTTTGATTTCTATGATGTATGTCAGTTTTGTGGAAATATAGCGGTTAATGGTGTTTGTCACACTGAGCTACAGATTTAGTAACTGAAAAAGCAATAAGGTAAAGGCTTAGTTACGGCATTCAACGGGAGTTTTGTGTTACATAGATACATTTCGACATACATTTCTACAATAATGCCATATATGGCGAGCTATACAATTAAACTATTAAATTAATCGAAACTGTAAACAAACCTAGTCTAGACCACATTATATTTGCAAATAGAAAACTGGAATAACTTCGGTCAGTCTCACTTAAACATATTTCACTGTAAGTCTCTTAGAGCAGCATTCTCTGGCATTGGAAATTCCAAAATACTTAGAAATGTAAATTTGAATTTACTTTAGCCATATTAATTGAATAATAATTAGCTTTCTACTTTGGGGTAAAAATAAATATCGGATAAACTTGATATGCTCTGAGCTCAAAACTTGGATTTCTTGGAAAAAGAACACTTCATTCACTTTTTTTTTTGATATTACAGTATTAATTAGATACACATCAGAAACTCTAAACCGATCGATATTTAAAAGTCTCAACTGCCAGTCCTGAATGACAAATACTTTCGACAAAACGGAAAATTAGCAAATTGGTAGTTTCACATCAATATATTTCGCAGTTCGTACCATTTTATTTGGCCCACTTCTGCAACTGCTTGCCTTTTCTTGATAAAATTTCAAACTGCATCAGCAGCTGAAAAGTCATTTGTAGGACGCCTTATTATTCCTATAAATTCACATGAAATCTTAAGGCATTATTTGTATTTTTAATCAAAGAAGAAGATGTAAATATATTAGGACAAAATATATTCTAATCTTTGTCCGATTAATTGTGTGTATAATCGAATTTCTTATACTAAAAATTTGATTTTATAATCATGGGCAACTGGGCATTCCTTTAAATCTTTTTATACTAATCGAAAAGGGCAGAAATTAGATACAAATTAGATTTACTTACAGTAATGAAGTTTTGTTTATAATGTTTTCATAACTCAAAATTCAACCAAAATTTATTGCCTGTTAAAAGCAGAATTTCTGTTAGAATTTAAAGCAGTAATCTTCGTGTTCTGTTATTCTGAAATGATTGAGTATAAATATTAATTCTTAACAGATTTTTATTTTTGAAAATAATGTTAGGAGATTAGTTTAATTATATTAACGTCCCGTTTTGAAGCAACACGAAGGCAATTTTGGGATTGACCTCGTAATTTTGAATAGCAGTCAGACGACGAGGACGACACTTGAGCTCTTGCATCCTCCTCCCCAAGCCTCCGCACCATTTCAGAGAGAGGAAGTTTAGCCGCCTACTATGATTTAACGTGCAGCAGGTCCGCATAGACGGTGGATCTTCAGTGGAATCGGGTTTCGGACCTGGATCTGGTCCCGATTCCGAGACCTTACTACTGGGCCACTGCGATCCAAATAATGTTAAAAAATATTCTTATTAGACCGAAAAAAGGAGTACCTCCATAACTTTATAATACCTCTTTGCAGATTTTTACAATATTTTTCTTGAAGGGTATTCGATCCATTATGCCCTGCCCAAGCCTCGGTCATAGTGTACATCTGAAAGACCTACCGCCACGACAGCAAATCAGGCACTGTGGCCCGCGCATTAAAGCCTCCATTACCCCCTCCCCCTTTACAGGGGACTCATCTTCGAAGATGGGCCCCAAGAGCCACACAACCCTTACTATATCCCACCGGGAAGCAAAACTGCTTACTTTTACGGCAGGTTCTCATCCCCATATTTGAGGTGCACTTTTAATCCTCTCATACCGAGCGAGGCGATTCAGGGCCGTCTAGAAATTTTCCCTTAATGACGACGAAAGCCGGTCTGAGGCGGTTGGCTTCTTTTGAGGGGAGGCGAGTTTCTAAGATCGCTTAAAAGATAATGCGTAGTAGGGGTCCAATTACCCTTGCCAACCACAACCCATTTCCTTACGCTTTAAGGGAAGGTTACATCAGGGGGTGGTGTGGTAAGGTAAATGACCACTCAGGTTGGAAGAGCCCAATTCATCTCTTAGCCTCCCAAAATTGCCCGGAAAGAAAATAGTCGCCTCGGGATTAAAGAATTAAGTGGGATAAAGAAAGTATGAAAATATACTCGATTAAGATGATATGTGTATATTTTAATATACTCATTATACTCATTTTTTTTACAAAAGTTTTGAAGGATACAAAATACTAGAACTTTTCAGACAAACTGCTACTTGCTTTGATGGCTCATCATAAGGGTAGCATTATTCACTTGTCGTCTCCAACAAAAGGCTGTCTTATGAGACTTTGCTTCTTTTTTGCCAAGTAATTTTTGAGCTCTTCTACTTTTATGCGAAAAATATTATGCGTGTTTCATTCCCTGACGAGACTTAATCTAAAAAGGGCTTCGGAATTTTTTTCTTCATTTATTTTGAGTTTCCTTTTCGGATTTATTTTGTGTTTCCATCTTTTTCCTTAATGAAATTTACAGAAATACTGAGTAGCACGATATCAAAAGTTTCATTCAATCTTTACATTTCTACGAAATTCGAGTCATTTTCGTTTTTAATGACTAAAGCGTTTCGAGGACTTTTTTAAAGTAAAAGTTCTATTTGTTTTAGTGCTTCAGTACTTCGGTAGTGCGATATATTTGTTTAATCATTTTCATTCACATAAAAATTTATTCCCCATTAGAAATGTGTTAATATAAAATTTTTTCAGTATCATGGCAATAGAATGATTCTGGAATATAATTTTTTTTTTATTTCGTCAATTTTCTCTTAAAAACAATAATCTAAAAATCATCGAACAGAATATACTTTGTAATGTGTTTCTTTAGAAACATGCCATATGTATCAATAAATTATGTCTATGTGACCGTTGGATGGATAAGTACTTATAAGAAAACTTTTTTCACTTAAGTGATGAATCAATCGATCACATAGACCGGCAATTATCCATACTAACCGATTAACCACATCAACTGTAACATTTATGGCAGAAAGAACAATCCATCTTAAATAAGAGGCGCATCATATTTAATAGGTGAAGTGACATATAACACACGACTTTATTGGGCCTCATAAAATATATTGGAGAAATTTTGTAATGCATTTATTAGCTTGAAACAATTTATCACATTAAAAAGCCGCTCTTAAATGGGTATGTACATTATGAGAAAGATGGCACTGTCACTGTTTATGAACAATAACTGAAAGTGGATTCACTAACATTGTCTCACAGACATCTTAAGCCTGGATGGAACAATATTTACATTGCATGTTATTTCTTGTTTTCTTAAGGATTTTCAAATCCTTTTGATATACAAGGAGACTTTACGAGAACTCTGCATGTATTTGGAATGCAATTAAATACGATTCGATTATAATTACATTATTTAATATTACTTATTAAGTGTTGGAAGAACATTTTGGTATATTGTGTTTATTCTAACTGAAATATCACATCATTTTGAAAATTTGTTATTCACAGACTTTCTCCAATTACTTATAATAACGTATTGATTAATACCTTTATTCTATTTTTAATAAAGGTTGCCACAGAAAAATGTATGCACACTTTGAATAATTATTACACAAACAATTAATAAAAATTAATGCTACAAAACTCAGTTCGATCTATTCAGCTGCTGTTGAAACGGATAGATGGAATTGTAAAGGGTGCTAAGCATGTCAACAGACATTTGGTTGCATTCTCTTTTAATGCATTCTTTTTAATTGTTGGTTGTAGCTGGTCTTGAAGTATAAACATTATGTTTTTTGCATCCACACACAAAAAAATCCATCAGGGAGAGATAATATTGAACTCTTCCCGAGTTCACCCTATCATTTTTAACCCTTCATCCTTCATTAAATCCTATAGTTTTGAAAATTGGTGCACATATTCGTTAGGGGTTCCTGTTGAACATACTAAAAGTCCTCGGTGGTGATGATGGTGAGGAGCTCGTTCTTGGGAGCACTATCTTGGATTTTACACCAACCTTTTTCAATTTTTCATAAATATCTCGAACACTGTTTGATTTTCAAAATGTATTTCAAGCACGAAACTAAAGAACGTAAAATTCCCTAAAAATAAATGGTTTATTTTTTTGTTCTAGCTTCAATGGATGCCGAGATAATCGGTCTCAAAGTTTGAAAAATCCTAAATTCCTCTGCTAAGGGAGTCACTAAAAGCTACAAGGGTGGGGCTTTTCAATCATTTTACCAGTCAAACCGAAAACTATACGGCGTATTTACACTTTTCTATGCATTTTATGTACTTCAGTGTACTTCTTTCATACATTCAATCACTATATTGAGAAGTTGGTGCAAGCTTTCGGCTTCTCTGGACATAATAAACAATGAACAAAAATGGGCTAAATACAGTGCTGTGTATACATTAGTTTTATATGGTATCTCCCTTGTAAAACATTATATATGTACTGAACGCTGTGTCGACTCTATTGGTAACTATTAACTGTAAGTGTGTTGCACGCGTCATCCCTTATTTCCATGCCATCGGTTATACATTGCACTTTAAATGAAGTCATTAATTATTGTCAGATATGTTTAATCTGGAGAAAGTTTCAACTTCGGAGAAACACCAAGCATTCGTCGAAAATTATTTTATTTTCTATGAGACGGAGTGATACATATCAAAGTGGCACTTGGTCTGACATGCTTATGGTACAAATCTTCATAAAACTTAGAAAAAGCACTGCGGGCCTCACAGGGGGACGAGGAGTTAAGAGAGTGTATTGCGTTGGTGGATCAACAATGCAAAATAGCTGATGTTTGTTTATTGCTCGAAGACCGCGTTGTTTGGTTTTTGCCTCATGTAAACAACTTACTCAATTTCAACTTCACCGAACAATACGAGATGGCTCAGACGTGCATAAGCTCCTACAACTGTTTTACGATCATTCACCATTTACGGTAGATTCAGACAATGTCACTAGCCACTGGAGCTTCACTCTGTTAATTGTTACATACTCTTTAAGTAGAATGTCCTTTTTAACGAATTAGGAATTTAAAAATCTAAAAATTCAGCATTGTATGATTTTAGAAAAGTGTAAATACGCCGTATAATTTTCAATTTGACTGTTAAAATGAATGAGAAGTCTGTATCTGTCTCTTAGTCTCTCCCCTAGCGGAGGATTTTAGGATTCTGCAAAAATAGTTAACATTTTTAGGGAAGTTCACGCTCTTTAGTTTCTTGTATAACATGTATTTTGAAAATCGAATAGTTGGAGATATTTATAAAAAAACTTAGAAAAAAGGGTATGAAATCCAAGATAGCGGCGCGAGCTACCCCACACTGGGGGGCATTTAGTATGCTCAACAGGAGCACCTCACGAACATGTGTGCCAATTTTCAAAACTATAACGATTTAATGATTCCCCCCACCATTTCAGGCCGTCTTTGACTGGATTATTCATCCTAACCAACGATTCACCAACCTTCCAACAAGACAATTTCTCAAATCGCGATAGTAATACGGAGGTTGTCTATCCTGCTTTAAATTACATTATTTGCCCTCATATATCTCATTAAATCGTGGCATTGCTCATTATTGTTGAAGTTCAAATAAGCATCACCAGAAAGAGCATTATCAAAGAAGAATTGTCTAGCTCCATATGCTCATACACCACCGTAAACCGCGGTGTTCAATTGTGACTATCAGTCGCCGAGTTTACTGAGCATATATTTAGGAAAATGCGTTTTTTCATTGTAATGGAAAATTATTTTTATAAAAGGTATGTCACTACCTTCGGAGCACTTTTTTCACTTTTAACATTTTAATGAAACATACATACTTTTAATTAAAATGAGTTATAAAACTAATAATTCCATTGCAATTTCATTGAAAATTTCATTGAATTTCAAAATATAGGCAATTTTTGGCAGAATTTTAGTGAAAATTTGCACTAACCCAAACGTCCTATAATAAGTTCTATTGAATATATCTTATCAGTTTTTGCACAGTATATAGATAACATGCATATCTGTGTTATGAACTAAAAGATTTCTAATGCCTCTAAAAGTTTTGAAGATATTCCAAACTTCGTGAACAAACTAGATTTTAAAAAAATCATTAATTTTTTCACTCAAAAAGTCATTAAAATAAATAAATATAGGCAGATAGCTAGAAACAAAACATTTTTGGCCAAATTTCGTTTGAATATCTTAAAAACATTTTCCAAAATGATGTTTGCCACGAAGAAAAATATCGAAAAACACAATTTCTCAGAAAATGCGTTTAAAGATTTTCATACGATATAAAAAATTCTGTACTTACTTTAGAATCTTAAAACTCGCCATATTTATAAGTCAAACCCTCTTTTACTTGATTTTAAACTACTTGTGTTCTTTTATCTTTTTGGGGTTTTTTCTGAATGATTTTGTGTAGTAGGTAATGAGTGAAGTCTCGTGACGCTTTTTGTCAATTTCCATGTAATTTTTAAGCATCAATAGATAAATTTGTATTTCAAAACACTTGAAAACATGTAACAGTTCAAAATAAAGGGAATTGAATTATGAAACTGCAATATGAGTGCCTAAAAAATATTTTTACTGTTGTAATTACTGTTGTGTTGTATTTTTTTAAAGTGTCGCCAAAAACCAATAAAACAATAAAAATAAGTAAAAGAAGCTTAAATGTATATTTTTAGACATTATATTGCTTGAGAATTTAAAAAATAGTTGTTCAAAGTAATTGTTTGTATTTTTAAGTCTCTTTAAATTGCCACTTCCATTATCAGAATTGTCCCTTCCGGTTTATAATTTACGGTATAACTTTACTTGTAAGTATAGTAGAAACAAAAATAAAGCATTTTTAGATACCTAAAAGTATAGCTTATAAAATGAACAAATAAAACAAATTTCGAAAATTTGCACCAAAACGAGGAATTTAGTGTAGACAAATTATTGCATTAAATAATTAATATTAACTTCTTATAACTTTCTATAGCTGACTAGATTCTACATTTTATTTTATTATTTTGAGTTAAAAAAACTTCGTTGTATGTGATTAACTGTTTTTGTAACGCCATAGAAAGTTTGCATACATTTTTGCGTACCCTGTAGTTTTAGGAAGAAAAATCAAGCAAATAAATAATTTATAAATGAAAAAATTAAGACCGATTATCAACAGGTTATTAAAAATGTCAATGCAATTGTAGTAAAGGAAAGATAAAGAACATTTGGAAATTTTGCAATGATTTTTGCATGTAATAAAAAAACTATAAGTGATATTTAACTATTCCTTACCATAATAAACATTATTATTCTGTTTCTAACCCGATGTGTCTAACATATTTATACAATTTGTTAGATACAATACATGACATATTTCATGACTTTTCTATCAACTCTTTCGCTGTTGAAAATAAATTTCAAGATTTCTTTCCAACTGTAGTTTTTCATACATCAGAACCTTTCACTCCAACTTGCTTTAACTTAATATTTAAAATTCATATAATGAAAATGAAAGGAAAGGATCTTCGTTTCATTTTCTAAAAAATGGATTTACGCCAGATGCAAAGTTTCATTAACAACATTCTAGTCCAACGTGACATAAAAGGATTTCACTATCTTGAAAATAAATCTCATAATTTAAGAGCAAAGAAATGCGTTAAAGTAAATACGAAATATTATGCCAGCTGATTTTAGTCTGAGGCAGGGTTTGTTTTAACCTGTCGCTTTCAAAGAAAATTATTCTGTGCTTTAGTAACATCATACTCGTCGTCTGTCTTTAGTTATTAGAGATTGAATGTCTAAATTTCGGCAGATTTGCGCTTTAAAATTTAATGAAAAAGTTAAAATAAAAACATATCAAACACCATTATGTTAAATTTTAAGTGTTGTATCATTTTGGCTATAATTAGCTCTGACAACAGAAATAGCTCCTGCCAATTACAGAGAAAGAGATAAAATTGTATTTCTATAATTATATGGATACCTACTTGTATTCTTTAAAGAATGTGTATTTCTGACATTTTTATAAACATAAACATAGATTATTTATTCCAAAACATGAAAATTTATTTGATTACTTTTCATTTTGCAAATATCACTGTTCAACGCATAAATTTTCGAAAATATCCATTACTTACTAATTTTGGGGCGCTGAACACGAAACTGATAGTAAAAAGCGACAATTGGCTCTTGTTTATGAGATCAGGATGTAGTAGGTTTCCTTAATTTATTTGAAATATATGTTATAAATGAAATATGGGAATACGCAAATTTATATAACATCTAAATTTTAATAATTTGTAAATTATATAGCAACTTTTGAAAAAAAGAGATGTATTAAAATATATCTGTCCGAGCGACCTCGTTTCATAGTTGTCATTAGCAATGTCTGCCTTATTTTATAAAGTTACAAAACCTTTTTTCTGTTCTGACGTCAATGGTAGCTCTCAGAATAGAACATGACCCTATGGAATTATTTCTATTCTTAGATTCATCCAAAACAAATATCAAAACAGTATTGATGCATAATAGAAACCACCTTCCATCAATTTCAGTCTGACGTTCTGCCTCTATGAAAGAAACCAATGAAAATAAAATGTTTAACAAATTTTTTTATTAAACATTTAACAAAGTCATGGACAAGAGTGGATCAGTTTTCAAGTAATTAAATAAGAATTCCCTGTAATCTGCAAAGCTTAACTGAAAAAGTGAATTTTCTTTGTCTAGAGATTCGCAAACTCTTTAAGGATGCAAATTTTGATAGCCTGCTCCAACAATATGAGAAAGAAGCAAGGAATGCTTTTTGCCATGTGTCAACGAATTTCTTAGGAAATATGAAGTCAAGAGACTATAAGAAATTAGAGATGGACATATTGTCGGCATACAAGAAACTTAGCTATAATATATCACTAAAATTGAATTTCCGATAGGGGTATTTGGACATTCCTGCAAACTGTGACCAGATTAGCGATGAGCACTTTCACCTAGACATTGGTATCTTTTCTCAATTTTAACAGAGAAGCTGGTCTACTACAATGTTGGCAGACTATTGTTGGACTATTTTCAATGATGACTGAGAAAATGCAGATCCGACAATCCAAGCAACCCCGTATTTTCGAGAAAACAAGTACATGCGTTTGCTAACACATTGTTTCACATTTGAAAGATTAAGTTACAAATACCTTAGGTATGGAAGCCAATTTCAAGTTTTCAGTGTCATACTCGTGTTCAACAACCCAAATTACAAATAAATGGCTATTTTAATCTCAGAAAAAACTTATAGAAATCCGTTGTTCTGTGTATTCTTATGTAGAATAATGAGCCATTTTCGTAATTCTACACTGGTGTAAAAAAGTTAGGATACAAGCACGAAACCTGTGACAGATATCTCGAATAATGAAAGATTAATGAAAATCAAGTTTTGTACATACTTTTCCAATACTATGAGACAGCTATAGTAAAATAACATAATAAAATGAAGTAAAATGCTATATTTTGGGGTAAACAATGAGATTTCCAGACATTTTTGTATTTGATCGTGCTAGTTATTTAACTGTTTTATCAATATGAATGAATATCTAAAAAGACAAAAAAGAAATAAAAAAAGACCTTTTCCCTACTATTAAATTTCACAAAAATCCTTTAAAATTCAGATTTGTTACATGTGGCACAGGCAGTTGCAATTTTTATTTTGGAAAATTCTTCAATATTCTTAAAATCATTCTCAAAAAAATTGAAAAAAAGAAAACTTTATAATTAGTAGTAGCATTGAAATTCTGAGCTTTCTTAAAGATAATAAAATTCATAGCATCAACACTTTTGAATTTGAGAATGTTTTCACCAGCATCCCCCCCATGAGAAATTAACTGAAGCATGCATTAATTTATATGACTTATACCTAAACTTTAATTTCATAGATAAAAATAGATGGCTAGAAATTTGCAATATTAACATCTGTGAAAATTATCTCTTCAATGGAATCAGCTACTACAAACAGTCGCGTGGTCTTCCTATGGGTACGAGTTTCTCCAGTGCTCTGGCTAATGTTTTTCTTCATACATTCGAGAGAAAATTCATAAAATATAATCTGATTTCTGCCTATCGTTTTATTGATGACCTTATTGTATTTGACTTTGACAACCTGGACAATTTAATTAACTGCTATCCAGAAGAACTTAAACTGAACAAAACCAATAATAATAACAATAATTGTAATTACTTAGATCTAGTAATTAAAATCATAGATTCAGGCGTTTCGGTTGGTATCTATGACAAGAGAGATGACATTAATTTTAGAGCCATTTCTCTTTGTCATTATCATACCAATCTCCACCTAAAAGTCATTAAAAATACCACCCACTCTCAAATTAAAAGAATCAAAAATATTTGCAACAACCATTCTGCTATTGTCAAAACCATTGATAATTTAAATATTAATTTAAAGCTAAACGGCTGCCCAGTACAATACTTTATTATTAAGAATTAAAATTTTCCTCTTAATTTCTCCATTGCACTGATAGTGACTTTGATACTCATTCCACACCATCTTACATTTTTAATGGCTCAACTGCAATTTTATCTGAACAAAATAATGAATATAGAAAATGAAAATAAAAAATAAAATACTCAAAAAATGGAAAATAAAAATTATAAAAATGCATGAAAACGTCAAAAAAATTTTATAAAAAATCAAAAATAAAATTTAAAAAACCTCAAAAATATTTATGAAAAATATACAAAAATTTTTTAAACCTTTAGTCAGTGTTTCCCTCACTAGATGGAGATAGGTGCAAGCATTTATTTGCCTTGTTTACATTATAACACTCTTGGCGTCCTTTGTTCCACAAATGTTATAAGAGGCAAGATTTTAAGCCCTTCTTTTCTTACTTTCTTCAAAAGAATGTCTTTAATTTCTTCTTTGTGGATAAATGTTTTTCCTTTCCGTTACATCCCGGAATAGGTTCAGGCCATAAGATATTAAATAATTTCAGACCTTAAAGTCTTTTTCCTGTACAGCAAACGTATTCCATTTTTGAATCTGCATGGATGTCCGACCTCTGATGAAGTCATTCACCAGATTCTTACTTCTTGTCGTTATCCGAAATATTATTTTTACTCTTCCACATTTATAATTCCATTTATTTATTATTTTTATTTATTTTATCAATATGAAAACCAATAATATAAATTCCATCAACAAATATAGAACAGTACGAATTAGATAACATTTTAAATGAAAACACCCTTTTATTAACAACCTTATTTTAGATAATACGATAAGAAAAGTTTTCTTAAAATTTCTTACAATCAACCTGCAAGTTTCTGGTCATAAAATGACACCAACGCTGTTTACTAAAAATGTTTTCTTAAATACTTTGTGGCAGTTATGGATCAACTTTAAAGTATTTGTACAGAGAAATTTTAAAATTTTCCTTCCAACCAAATGTACTTGCAGCGTATTATAAAATACATATTATAAAAAGAATATAAACAACCATTTAGAAACAAATGGTTGTTCTAAATGGTTCAATGCTCACTCAATAAAGGGAATATATAGAGTGAAAGAATGACAGTAGAAGACGAAAGAATGCATTTCCAGACTTACATTATTAACGAAAATGAATAATAAAGTATAAACATGAAAAATCATAATACAGACTTATGTGATATATATTTATTCAAAACTGTTTGCGTTACAGAACCACTTTGAAATTTAACCCTTAAAAGACGGATTTTTTAAAAATTGATTAAATTCTTCTTGACTTTCATTTCTTGAATAAAAAATGGGTAAAATACTTTTAAAAATCTTATTTTGTTTTAAGTATGGTTTGTGGCTATAAAACAGTTTGTTACCAACTGACGACACTAGGCTTTATTTCAGAAAAAAACTTCTTGGTAAAATTCTATAATATTAAACACAGATGAATTTAAAGGACTAATAATACGAATAAGGAATTTCCTTCAACATTGTAGAATAAAATATGGTATTCTCAAGCGTAAAAAATAAAACGATGCAGTCTCAAAAGAGAAACATCAATTTATTTCTATTTTTTATCAGCACTCAGGCTGTCATCTATATGTTGTAAATTCATTAAAGAAAATTTTCAATATTTATCCTATTGGCAAAACAGGCGTTAGAGCTTCAGTCTTATTCTCAAGATTTTAGAAGACATAATGAGGTATGGTGCTTAAAGTCAACACTGGGCAATTACTGGTTAAGCCATCAGCCTTTTTTCATATCGATAAAAATGCTATGTCTCCGTTTTAACTATTCTACGTATCCGTAACAAAACATAAACCATATTTTCCTATCATCGGTATTTACTAACAAAACAATCTATAGTCTTATAATTTATTCCGATAAATCAGCAGATGGATTAAAAATTCTCAATCAAAATAAAATTCTTGCAGCAGATGCTTGGATCCAAGCTCTTATACGTTGTTCTCACTTTCATTTCCTGCACTGCTTTTTAAATCCCCATTCTATAAATGTTAGCAGTGTTAAACATGCTGAGTTAATACGAAATGTTTCAGATAATTGCACAAGATAGTGCAACTACAAAATTGCGTCAGCAAATTTTATTTCCAAGCCCATTGATATTCTGTTCTAATGTCTAAGTTTAAAAATACATTTAGATTTAAGAACGCTTGTGCAATTGCATTATTTATCAAATATTTTATTCATACAAGTAATATCAATTCTTCTCTATTTCTATTTGACAACATCCGGAAAAAGAGCAATGAACCGAATTAAATATCTCATTTCCAATGAAATGAGAAAGAATTTTCATAGTAATATAAAAAGATAAACGAGTTTTAATATGAGATTTTTAATACTTGTAACCGATTCTCTCTAGATTTCTATTTTTTCAATAAATTAACCATATGGGTCTTTCCCATAACACTAATTAATTTAAACCGTGAATACTGGTAAAGAAAAACAGATGCTCTATGGATGACAGCCAAGAGGAATTACCATTTTATGTGGTCAACTTTATTATAAATTAATAATTGTAATTTTTAAGTTTAAATATATAACATTTTTACGTAATAAAACTTTTTATAACTTCGCGTCCATCTGTTCTAAAATTAAAACATATTTGGATTAATCACTGCATTCGCAACTAAAAAAAGAATATTTCTTATTCGAATATGCAGTAATACTTCATTTGAATGTAAATAATCTAATTTTATATAAAGAAAAGAAACCATCTCGCACCATTTTTTCAAGACAAAGCTTTCATGAAATAATATTTTATAGTGAATCTTGGTGCAACTGTAAATAAGCCGTGAAAATTCTCAAGGCAATGCTTATGTGTGTGTGAGCGATGTTTTGACGTAAAATCTTGCACTTACAGCCCTGATTTGGCACACAGGTAGTACTAATGGCGACTCAATGCACCACAAAGCCCGATTTTTAAAATTAAATCTAGAAAAAGTTTTTCATATTTTGTGATAATTTGAGTGATTTTTCATGCTCATTTCTCCATTGCATTTTCTTCTAATAATCGTATCAAGAAAATAGATACACCATAAAAAAAGAACAAACAATTTTCGTTCTAATGAAGTTTATTTTAAACGTCTAAAAGTTAGATTTAAACAAAAAAGTTGCCATGCAATATTTTCTCTAATTTTAATAATTTTTTAAAAATATTTTTGGTATAATTTACAACAATAAGTTTCATTATTGCAACGCAATTAAAACCGTTTTCAATGTTGAAACAAATTTTTAATTGCGTGTTTCTCTTTCATTGCTGAAAGCCGAGTTAATATCCCAATACATTTTACTTTCATATTATATTTCACAAAATATTTTTCTGTAATCTGTTGACAGACAAGATAATAATCATGTCACGGGCAACGCCGTGCGGGTACTACTAGTAAATGAATAAAAAGAATTACTATACAAATTCTGAGAATCATTTAAATATAAATCGATAATCACGTTTAAGTAGCGAGTTGAATCATAGCATACTTAACTTTATTCCAATGAGTTATTTAAATGGGGGAAAGAATGGAATACTTCAATCTCTCTTCGATATCCTACCATTTAAATTAAGCGTGCTAATTGGGTTCTCGAAGTTCATGCATGACTTAAAGGTGTTGTACTGTTCCAAAATAAGGTTCGCTAATTCACCTCTTTTTAATGGTGTCAAGCAATGCTAATAAGATTTGAAGACAAATTTCGTATCTTTTCTCACTTTAATGACTCTTCTTTTCTTAAAAATTTTGGGTTCCAAGTAAAACCTTTCAACGCCATAATCTTGGCTTTCAGGGAAGTGAATTAGGATGCAGGAATTTCTTCTCCATTTAATGAATTTTTATAAGGTTGGCAAATAAAGCGGACTTAAATTAACCGATACAAAATGATTAATCAGATTCTTTCGTAAAATAATTCTTGGTCTGAAAGAAATTTGTTTATTAAAGGGAAGACGGTTATGTCCAATACATAGCTCATTTAAAAAGGTTTGAATACAAAAGAATGACCCCTTCACTTTCAAAGAATGAACTGTACCAAATATTCTGCATTTCAGAGCACATTAGAGCTATTACAAACATAATAAATCTTTAAAATATAAACATAGCTATTTAAACAAACGTTTAAAAATATTAGATTGAAGGCGGGATACTAATTCAGATAAAATTATTGTACATAAATTTATTATAATTAAGATTAATTAATTATAAAATATTATAAATTAAATGTAATTAAGTTCTAAGAAATATTAAAATAGTGTTCTGGATGACAATACACAAGTGGACATAATTTCAAAATTTTTGCACATCGGGAAGTGAGGTAAAATTTAATTGCAAAATTCTATCTTTACCATAATGAAACAAGTCAAGTTAAATAGAAGTGCTTAATTTTTTTTATTTAAGGTATTAGTTTCCGTTGTCTGTGGCGATGCAAGTACGCTCGTGGTTAGCAGCAAATGAGCTCATTAAGAAGTGTTGATAAAGAAAATTATTTACCCCGTCTTTTTAACTCTTCTTATATTGTATAAGAATCTGATCATTTGAAAGAGAAAAATATGAATAAATAAGAATATTTAATTATAAAAAGGAATAAGAAGTTATCTGTTGGTGAAAATTATAGGGAAATATTATAAATTGACTAGATATAATGCCATATGCCTTTTGAAAAAGGTAATAGTTTTGAGGGAATACTTTTTTAAATGAACAAATAATGGGATAAAAATAACATTCTCAATAAGCTTTCAGTTTAAAGTAATATTATTAGTTTGCCATTTTTTAATTAATGAAAATAATCTTTTTCATTAACGCAAAGCTTCTTAATCGTAATTTAGGTTAAAAAATAACATCTTGGTTCTACTTTATTAATAATTAAAGAAATGTAATTTTAAACAAAGGGAAAAGAACATCTGGTATTTTTTGTCTGTGGATGTAACGGAGGATTCAATGGCTTAGTCATCCTTTAAATACCGCCTACACTATTCACAGGATACTCCGAAAGCGAACTGATGATTAAAACAAATTAAGAAATAAGTAAAACGTGGATCTCTTTTACAAAGATCATACATTTATTTATATAAAGAAATTAAACTCTGTAGGTAAACAAGCTGAAAAGGATTTGAGAATAAGTGGGATTTTAAACATGCTTAGAATTCTTCGTTTCAAATTACACAACATTGTTAGAAATGAAAAGATAAAAATTTGTTTGAACATTTAGGTTTTCTACATATTCGAAAGAATTTCTTAAATTTATTAATGGTGAGAAAAAATAGTTTAGATCACAACTAAGGAAGCTTCCTTGGCTTCAATTAATACAGATACACTAGCATTCGGAATTTAAAATACAAAATGAGATTTAGTTCAAACTTAAATGATGTTCAAACTTGTGTTTCGCGATTAATTCTATAACTACATTAAGATTTTTTTTCACATAAAGTCAATTTTATATATAGGTATAAAAAATGTCTGTTAAGGTACTCAAATACTACAGAAATAGTAAAGGGCAAATTTCTGTATTCATTCATTTCCTCTTAATTTGATATTTGAAAATCTGGTTTATTCTATTTATCGAACATCAAAATGTCTTAGTACATTAATATAAAATTGATTTTCAGTTGCTAATACGAACTTTGGAAGTATAACTGTAAAGATACTTCTTCTACTTTCCAGAAACTTAAATAATGATTTTTTCTGAAGAAATGAAGAATTTGGTGAGACAACACAATTGATGACCTGCCTTCCAAAGCGCGAGGGGTCAATTGAAAAACGGTCGCCACGATAGCAGTCGAAAACTGAGGTCGGAGTACTAACTGCCATCACCGGCCATTACCCGGCTCCTCCCGAAGGAGATAATTCCCGTCATTGCAGTTGAGTTAAACACAGTTTATGAAACCATAAGAAAATACATTGTCCAAAATTTATGCAACAAACACGAAATATGTGAACAAAATTCAAAACAAAAATCAAAAACAAAATTCGTTTATTGCATTGAAGTTTTGCACCCATATTCCGAATACTAGTAGACAGCTGCAGTAAAATAACAAAGATGAATGAAAAAAATTTAAAAAACTCAATCGAAATTTTTAAAAAATGGGCAGAACATGGCACCTTATATTTTCAGAATCGTCCGACTACCTAGTTTTACCAGTATTAAAGCTGAACTTTATGCTGAAAATGAAGTTGTTGGCAATAAACAACATTTTTGCAACAACTATTTGAATCCTGGAAGGTTCTGGGAGAGGGCTGAAGTCCTACAATTGTTCTTCCCAGAGCATCCCAAATATGGTCTATGTGATTGTGATTAGTTTGTCTGGCTGGAACAATCGGACCTCTCTTCAGAAAATGATTACCAAGTTAAGCTCTGTTGGCCTAGTATTATTCTCCATCACCACGCTCTCGCTTGATAAAGATTCATCGGGAATCTATGCACTGAATCTCGACTCGTCAGTGAAAAGGACATGGATCTATTTTTGCTGTGTCCATCCAAGAATGGTGTTCCTGGCTCCATAAAGAATTGTTCTACTACTCTTCTAGAACTACTCTTCGCCGAGAGTACAGACCCTTCTCAGGTAGACTTCTTCAGACAATTTACCTAGAAATTTTTTCCCAGTCGCAGCAGCGAGGTCCCACCATTAATGCAGAATGTGCCGTCTCGTGTTCATAGTCAAAGGCGGAAAAATATTCAGAAATATTTCGTTATTGGTTGCGAGAAATTTAGTTTTTTCCCTCACATTTGAAAAACTGAGATATACAATGTTGCTTATTAAGCGACGATATATTCAAAAGATATTAACAAGACCAACAAGATGGTTCGTTTCGTTAACAGTTAGTCCACTCACTTTCTATATGAAAAGCATCTAATCCAAAATCACTGCGAGTTCAGTATCCAATTGGTTTGATTAGTTTCTATCCAATCAGTGTTATCTACTGTTAGCAGCTACCGCCTGCGAAAATATATCCATTCAGAGTGCATGGATTTTTTTTGACGACCGACGCTTTGATTCACAAGGAAAAAAATCTCAAAGACAACTAGAACAGGTGAAATGCTTGAGCAGTTGAAAGAGATTGGGTAGGCTTGATTTATAACTATTATTCGAAACCAACATATCATCTTCTACTACCCCCTCCCCCCCCAAAAAAAAAGTGCATTCGTGGTCAGTGTTGGTTAAACAGATGCAAAGATTGGATTATTAATTATTCAAAATCAGTATTTCCTCTTTTATATACTGCGCTGTTCATCTAAAATGGTTTGACAAAAAACCGCAAAAACAGGTGCGTAGGATTGTGGTCAGAAAAAGGGGCAGGCTGCCTGAATGGCTGATGAAAGGGGCTAAATTGCCTGTGGATAGATTCTACTGTCTCCACTATTCGAGGGCTTTTAACAACTTACCAGAGCGTTATTATTGCTAATGAAGGAAATAAATACGGAAGTGAAATGTAAATATAAGTATATAAGAAGGAGTAAAACAGTCACTACTCCCCGGTTTTACACACGATGCTAATAAACTTTTAAAGTCGTAGATTTGAGCAAACCATTTACTCTATTCACTCGTTATTTTAAGACATTTGTAGCTAGAACATTCGAGATTATACGATTGTTCCTGTAATAGAAATATTAGGAAAATGCAAAATATTTTCAACTCCTTTTTAGTTTCCCTTAATGAACATAGCAACTGCTGATGAATTCAGAGGCTGAAATACTGTAAAAGAAAAGTTGTTACTATCGTAGAAAATAAACCATCTCTACAACCATACAAACTGGAACGTCTCAAAAGAATTATTCCATCGCTTAATGAATAGGACAAACAAGATCAATAGAGATAAGTTTTAAATGCAAGTTTCCCTTCAGGACAAGAATTGGAAGTTGATTTGACTTTCCCTGGCACAAGATCCTCGAATGGGATAAACTGCGGACAAGAATTGGGAAACAGTAAACTGATGGAATTAAAAAGCATTATTTTAAACTTTTCATTACTACGCACATGTACCAAATCGACTCAATCTAATGGTAACAGATACAAGTTCATGCGAACTGCCTGCTACGTTTAATTTTACAGTATCTAACGCTAGCATTTTTTCTGCAGCAAAGGTTTAAATGCTATATAATAGGCATTATTTTGGGGATAAAATTACACCTGGGAGATGGTAATTTTGAATTACAGTTTTTATGAAAACAAATTTCATTATTACAGACTTATTACTGATTCGATCATTAAATTATTTAATTTTTAACGCCATTTTTTGGAAAGGGAAAAAAATCGAAGCTGACAATTTAAAAACATAATCGTCAAAACGCATAATCTACGGCGATTACGATGGAACAAGCTTATAGCCTTTCAGAAGTCTCGAGCGAAATTACAAGCATTACACGGCATGGAATCTGGAAGGAGCATAGCAGCTAATATTTAAGGAGAAGTTTTGCAATAGCTTTTAAATTTCATTTTAGAAAATTGTCTTTGACAAAGAAGGTAGGCTTAATTGCAAACAAATCAGTTACATCACTAGTGACCTTTATTCACTTTATATCACAGTTGCACGACAAACAAAATTGAGATATTCATCTAACTGTACGTTGCCTTATACACTGTGCAGTGATTCCACATCCATTATCCATTTCGATGCGCAATGAATACCAAAATGTAGAAAAGTATTTTGAATGTTTCACGTGATGCTAAATTGGTTAAAAATTTCATTAGAGATGTTTCAAAATTAATAAAATAACACCGAAAGAAATTTCACTGCTGCATCTAAAGTATAATGTGATGAATATTGCAGTAGAAAATTCTATTAACTAACTAGGCACACCTTCTTTAACCTTTTACATATTCCAACATTCGCCTAACAGATTTTGTATGAACAGCTTACTGCCTGAACTCGATTCCCCTACAAGATATAGTCATTTATGCTGCATTGCCATACTTTTCTCCGTAATCTGCCATCGAACTACACGGCATTCAGAGTATACATATAGAATTAAAATATTTTTAAAAGTTATTTTAGATGCTTCCATTTTAGGAATATTGCTCAAGAAGTGGCGCGTGTCAAAGGCAAATGCGAAATCATTGAAAGAGAACTCTAAATAACTTCTAAAGTTGGAATACCTTGAATTAGGAATGCAATTTCATAAGAAATCACCGACTCTGCATTTTTAAGAGGCTCTCGAAACTTATCGGAACTACCGATTAAGCCAAGACAATGAAAGTTAAAGCAATTATATTTGAAAGGCATGGATATAAAGAATTTTTTTACACATATACTTGAAAGAATAAGTAAAACTTCTCGATTTCCATACCTACCAGATTTTATAGTCAAATAAATCAAATCTTGCACCTATTGTCTCAATATCTAAATTACTTCGGATTATATATCCGAATCCCCATAATACGCACTCCCCAGATTCAAATTTAATTTATGTATTTCTGCTAAATGAACTAACTACATTTGATATTTTTTAAATGCAACTAAAAATAAAGACTTCAATTTTCTGAGTGCCTCGGGCTTTTGAAAAATTCCAGTAGAAAAGTTCCAGCAAACCCAGATGGTAGCTAAATGTTCGATATGTTCAATCTGACTATTAAATGAGTAAGGAGGAGATAGGCTCTCACACAGTCTATCACTCAAACAGTTTTATTTGTAGAGATTCTAGGATCAGAGTTTATTTGAAGAATAAAGTACTTGTGTGTTTGATTTACAAATTGTATAGTTAACTAGTTTTTGGCGACAATTATCAAATGCAGTTTATATCGTAAATAATTTGTAAGTAAACAACGAATTTGAGATGCTTCAGAATAGAAACAAAAGGATACAACAAAGTTACACTCATGATATTTTGAAAATTGACTTATGCAGCAGGCAACGGAATCCGATATAAAGGCGCTTATATTATATGCATAGTATATATGCTGAAACTCCCCAGAATAAACATTAGTGGTAAACCAGAAAGACCGTGGTAGAACCAGGTTTGAAAAAAGATCCACATGCATTTCGCGTTCCTGCATCATAATAGCATTCTTAGATACCTCTATATATTAAATTACTTTTCATATACAATATTATCGATGCTTGTGAATGAAAGCGTCCAATGGTTGAACTATAGAGCCGGATTTTTCAGTGTATGTAGCGCCTGTTCATGCAAGATCTAACGAGATTCGTTTTGGACACGTCATCTTTGACCCTATTAGAAAACTGACTATGGCATTTATGAAAGGATCATTCGCGAAGCAGTAGTTCAGAAGTTCTCATCTTGCTCCAAAGTTAAGCTCGAGGCTGGCTGAATGCATATAACAAAGTCCAACTAATCCCAAATAGTCTTAAACAGAGGACAATGCATTTTGGCCATTAGCTTAACACCTGTAGTTTTATTATTTATTCGTGAATGCTATGGCATCTATCCTTTAAATTATAAGCGAACCGACAATTTAACGAGGTTTCACCACTGCTGTAAAAAAACATGGTTGTGTAAACATATGCATCTATTAACACTTTCACGATATCGCTACTGCTGCTGGATCAATATAGAACGCTTTATTACCACAGTAGGGCGTGTTAAAAATAGGCTAATAATCTTCAAGGCATTTTATTATAGCACACAAATAAATTTCAAGTATTCATTACAGTCAAGATATAAAATTACAATGTAAAATCTCAGTAAATAGGTCATAAAATTAATCTGTAGACTATTCAGAAGATAGGCTTGTGGGCGAAACTTCTGCAATTGTATTTTCTGCCTATACGGCAGAGATTGTACTCGTATGCACAATCACACCTGAAAGAGCAATGCACATAACTATAAACAAAGTTGCATCTTAATGGATGGAGCATCCATCTTTAAGCATTAAATAATTGGGCTTCGATTTCAAGCAATCCGATTTTATTTTTAGAAATAACCTACTTTATACAATTACTGTAGCCCGAATAAAGTGTGAATTACTTAAAAATAGAAAGAATGATTGCGAGTTCAGTAGTAAAGTTCGTCTGCCTCGCATTTCTTTAAAGACCTAGTCAGTAATGTGAGCTATTCAGATACTGCGACGTTTCTTTACCGAGGTCAGAGGTAACCAAATAACACATGCTTTTAGATATCATTAACCTTGTCTCTAGATAGAAAAGTCACAGTTTCAAGCTGTTGGATCCGATTCGTAAGAGATTCCTACTTCAGTACTTAAGTAATATTTGCAACAAAACTCTAACACCGAGAGATTTCTTAACCAAAGCTTGCGTTTAAACATTTACGAATCATTTTTATATCGAGAAAATACAGGATTAATAATGTACAGTACTTTATTCTTCGGAAAAATATATCCAAGAAATGCATCGGTAATTGTCAATTATAAATATGTAAAAGTTTACAGAGCAGCTAATTAAATTTTGCGAAACCTTTTATTTAATCAAATATCAATTTACTTTCATAAAGCAGTAGGAGATTAACAGAAAACAGGATCAAATACTTACCTACTTCGCGTGAATTCTAATTCAGTACTTCAAGTGGTACATATTCCATCCAGCTATAGTTAGACATCACAGACAAATCCTGCATCATCAACTGCAGTTTCTTGACCCTGAAAAACAAACCATTTTATGCATAATCATTGGAAAAGTAACGAAATAGAGTTTGTGAATATCAAAAGATGAAACCCGCCAAACCCGAAACACTCAAGAGTTTCAACATGTGAAATAGCCCAAGAATGCATTTCCTTCCTACTTTGCTTGCCACTTACAATATGATATAAAAATTATGTTCCGGTTTTTTTATATTAAAATTCCCACTGAACATATATTGCCGTCGAAAGAAACTAAATTCACTGACTGAACTTTGACTTTTTTGGTATATCGTATCTTATTTAAGACCAAAATATTCCAGTTTCGCAGCCATTGTACCTGCCTTTTTAATATAATTATTTTGAATGTTTTTTGTCTTTATTTATCGAGTTGGTTCTGAATGTTACAAGACAATAGGGTTAAAAATCTAAGTTATAAGCTTTAATTAGCGAAACCTGTCATCGCGTCCGCTTAATTCCAAGAAAATGGAAGGCTATATTAGGTTAATTGCGGTTAAATGTTTCCAATAAAATTCAAGATGGATGCAGGGATCGTAAAAGAGACGAAACACTTTAGATGAACATTTTTGAATGGATTATAATCGGTTCACAAATACTGAACCAGTTTTTGAATTCCATGTCACCGTTAAATACTGCCGCTCGAATATGAAATTTAGTGCAGGGGAAACTAGGAATACTTGACTCTGCGTAGTTTTCTCAGATTCTGAGCTAACTGGTAATTTGCGTGTGCCATTTTTATTTTCCCTTGGTCATATTGTATATCAGAGTTGATTTTCATTCGAATCTGAAAGGTCATCGTAATAGTATGTAGGTAAATATGTTTTGGATGGCCAAAAGTAAATTTTTACTTTTTCATTTCACAGTGGATTTGGAGTTCACTATTAAAGTTATGATAAATTAATATATTTCCGAGTTTTAAGCACACTTCTAGCTATAATTTGATGTTTGATGTTATGTAATATCTTAATTCTAAGTGGTTCAATTTTTAAATTTAGAAAAAGTCAAGTTAGGGATACTTGACCCTAAAAAGTTAGGGATACTTGACCCTATACACGGACCGAAGCACATTTTGTGGTTGGGATAAGTTTTCTGGTGTGTGGAGTTTGTCAGCAATATTGGAAACTCAAATATAGAGAATTATTTAATAATTGTTAGTAATTATTTAATGAATAAAAATTTTTAATACGATAATTTCAAATAATGCAAATTATTTATTAAGAACTTTGAAAATAATTTAAATTTATTTAATCTATTTTTTCCTCGCCCGAGAAAGAAGATTTATTTTAATAAAAATCTTTTGCTCGAGATATTTGTCATTGTTTGGTTTAATTTAACGTTTCGCTATTTCTGTTGAATTTGTCTTTCTTGATATGAATATTCTCCTAAAATATACTTTTATTATTTTCCTTTCATTTTTTTTAATATTAGAAGAGCCAAGCAAGTCTATTAACCTTCTCAATTTCTTGTTTCCATAACATTTTAGATTTTTTTTTCGTTTTGATGCTATTCTGTTATTAATTTTTCAAAACCGGCAATTCTTCAACTCGCTAATGATGTTGCTGCATTTCCAGTTCTATTGCTGTAATTTCTCATTTAATTAACTCAATTTTTTAATTGTTTATTAAATTTTGAACTAATTTAATAACTAGCTTTAATGTAATGACTTAACGAATCTAATTTATTAACTAGATTATATTAATAACTGCGTTTTATAGTAATCATTTTATTTAATTTTTAATATTAGTTTCATTAATATTATTTGATAATAAAGACGTTTTCAATTCAGCAGTTATAACCTAACATTTGAATTTCACGAGTATACAAATTATCAAAAGAATTTAAGTACGCTTTGCATGTAGGATCAAGTATCCCTAAAGTTAGGGATACTTGAACCTAGGCGATTTCATGAAATATATTTTATGATTAAATGAGATAATTTTAGGATAAGTATATACCCCATACTTAAAAACAAATACCTTTATGATTATAAAAATTCAAATATTCGAGAAATACAAGAAAAAGTAGGGTCAAGTATACGGGTAAACCTGGAGTTTAGGGTGCGTACTATTTTCTCGCCAATTTTCTTTGTCTTCTTCAAACACTGTTTAGGATGCGCAGCGAGTTTTTTATAGGTCTCCTACGGCATCTCAAAACAAGAGATTTTCGGCATTGCAAGTGTGCGCCGGGCAAATTTTTTATCTTAAAAAAAAAACATTAGCGGCTTTGCTTGTTCATTGAGGAACGAAACACACAGGGAAAGCACGACGTCTGAAGATTATGAAACGTAGCAAGAGAACCATTGTTTCCAGAAAAAACATTCCTTATTCGAGATTAGAAGCCATAATCAGCAACACAGAGAAAGAGAATCAGCAAATTAAATTTATAAAAATCTTCAGAAGAGAAGCGAACGGCTAGTGAAAAAAATAGTTTGGTAAATGATCAAGAATTCCAAATGAATTATTATTCAAATTCGTACGCCGACCAATCAAATCGAAGAGAGCAGTCAGTGGACCAATGGAAATGAGGCGAAATTAAGGGTATGCGCTGTAGACCAGTAAACAAATCACTGTCGGCGCATGCGCAAATTATGCCGAAAAAATTTTCAACTCGCATCCAAAACAAATATTCTGGCACTCTCTCTTGGCGACAAACAATTGTCAAGCTTAAGGGAAACGAAGTGAGTACGCACTCTAAACTCCAGCTTAACCAAATACCTCATGTTTCTACGATTTTATTGTGATGCCCATTTTTAAATTTCTCTTTTAGTACAATAATAAAAAAGTGCTTTAAAAATCCTTTTGATATATATACTTTATTTTCTACTTTAGACTTTAATATATTTCGTAATGCACTGTTATAAATATTATGAAATCTTATATTTTCATCGAATCTGCTACTACATGGGGTCACTCGTTTGGAATTAAAATTTAATCGAATAACTGATAATTGAGTTATGTTATGAAAATATTGCAATATTTTGCCATAGAGAACATATAGCTGTACAATATTTCAGAAATCTAGTACATAAAGATCTATTCCCAATTCCCCTCTTTGCAAACATGAAACAAATCAAGTTAAATAAAAGCATGTAAAACGAAAGCGATTCGTTTCAGTTTAAAATGCGAAATAGAAGACTGAACTAAGACTGTTGAATTAATATTTACAAAAACATCGGTAAAACTTACACTTCTTGATTCTAGCTGCGTAGCAGCGAATAACGATACTGCTTCGATAAAGTCCATTATATCAGAAATCGTAACATCATCGGTCAAGTCTTCCATAGAGTTTGATGTCGTAACATCAGACCCATTGCTGCTAAAAACTGCAACAATAAGGCTAAGGACAAGTATAGAAGAAAACATTTTAGTTTTAATTTTTTCCTACAAACCAGCAAAAGAAATTATCTAAAACTGAAACTTAGATAGCTACTCCAGCATATTTTATCCAGCTGAAAATAAATTTCTTTCTTGATTGATTTAAGACATCGTGTTATTATTTTGGAGTTCTTTGATTTGCGAGCACAGATAGAATACTCCAGGCTGTTACTAGATAGATTGAATAATCAGTTACTATCGCCATCAGAATGGGTCTAGGATCCGATTAAATTATCTATGGCGAGTTTTCTGGTTTGTTTATTTTGGATTCACAGACCGTTTTCCGATAACTCTTCGATTTAAGAAATCACCAAATCAAATCCAGTTCTTACTGTTTCAGAGCCAAAAGGTTTTTTCTTTATTACACAAAGCGGTGCATCCTGTGTTCTTTGAGTTTGTGTAATCCTTATTGCTTAAATCGGTTTAAAAAAACTCTTAAATCGGCTAAACTCGAAATGGAACGATTTCAATTAACTAAATCGTATGGTTAAAAATTTAACCACCAAACAAACCATTGAAGTCGCCAAAAAGAGCGATAGCGAACAATTATGGCAGCCGTTTCACAAAATGAAGCTTTAATTTGAAGTAATCATTTAGAGCTACAGCAATAGGAGCATGGAATTTAATATTTTCAAAGTATCCTTAAGCCACAACATTAGAAGACTCTACTTTAAAGTTTAATTAACATCTTCAAACAGAGTGTAGAAATTTTGAGGATTCCCATTGATTTAGCATAACCACCGTAAGTCGGTGGTTATGGCGGAAGTGCTACTTTAATGCAAATTAACAAAACATGAAACTAATTCCATATATCTGCTATGATGTCTTGAAATATCTTCTGCATCATCGATCTCTAGTCATGTTTCTAAAATTAAAACTTCAGTTTATTATTTCAGTTATTAATTAATTTTTTCAGCTGATTATGCTCTATTGGAACAATGAGATTACTTGTTCACTGGCTTAGCATTAATTTGGAGTGACACAACGATCCAAAGATATTACATACGGAATGTCTAAATTTCCTCTGAATTTTAAATGGACGTAATTATGCAATTAGGACTAACTTCTGTTTTATGGATTTCGGGTTCACTATCGAAAACTTTACCTATTTACGTATAATTTGCTGCTCAAAATAAAAAGAACTGTAAACTGTCGCACAGCAGACTAATTTTAATGCAACAATTAATTTTCGGAAAATGCAGCATTGTAATTTTTCTCTGTATTGCTGTGCGAACAAAGGAATACAAAAATGCGTGTTAAGGAGTTGATTCGTAGCTACAAAATTGCGCTTAAATCGTGTTTGATAATTTCCTCAATAAACAAATACGCAGGGGTAACTCCCTTCCTTTGTAGTTCACTGGACTCTTAACTGTAGAATTTATAGTTGAACTTTTAGTACAATCTTTGAAATGAAAGAAAAGCTAATATGCTTATTTTTTACTTTGAATGGAAAAACGTTAATTGTAGAAATAATTCAACTATTACATTAAAAAAATTATATTATTATCCCTATTAGCACAAGATGTTTTACGATATCCTACGATGCTGCTACGATATTTCGAATACCGCACAGCATCGTAAAGATATCGTACGAATATTGTAGAGCATCTTGTGCTAATAGGGACATTTAAAAAATTATATTAAAAAAATTACAAAAATAAATTACAACCTTTATCAATCACATTACATTTTATATCAAACCCATAGAATCTTTGATAGAGAGGATGGCCTTTCTAAAAATTTTTGAATAGAATAATATTACAAATCGAATAATAAATTCAAAATCAAGGCTCATTTCAGAAAATTCTACTGTATCTCAAATTTAAATTTGGAGTTATTTAGCATTTTTTTCAAATGCGTCTTAAATCCTATTAATATTTATAAAAAAATAATAGCATACGAATTAATATCTCATGACACATATAGTGAGCGTAGGAAAATTATGTTTACTAAAACTCGAATGTCCTCCGAGGTATTTATAAAAATATATCAAGATATTATATCTGCAAGCACTCCAAGATGCATTTCTAGAAATTCAGGGATGAATGGAAATTCAATAACGTACTGAAATCACGATGGTAATTTAAGAACTGTCCTTTGTATTATACTGGGTTAAGTAGTTTTGGAGGGAATTTGCCTTATACTAGACTATATATTTAGCTAAAATTGAGTTTTGCATATCAATTGCTTTTTGTTTCAACATTCCAGTTTCCAGCCCATAGCTGTGTATCACTAGATATAATGCTTTATCTACATGCCACATCGAAGAAATTTTTGCTTTTATTGTATAAAACTGCTGAGTATTTTCAACCACTTTTTATTGGAAACGGTTTCGAATAATTCCAAATACAGTATAGTCCCGCAAATCCGGACTAGATGGGACCGGACTCTGTACAGATCACCAAAAGTCGTATCCTGCTTTTCTTTAAATAAATCCCGTCGGATTAACCGGATGTCTGGACAAGCGGGGGCCGGATTAGCGGAACTCTACTGTACTTTTGCAAAGAACCGCATCGTTATTTATATACAACGCTATGATACTGTTGCTCGCAAGCATGTATAGAATATTGATCCGTGGTTTTTGAGTTAAGAGAACTAAGTCATACTATTAATCGCAGATATGTTTGCTCAAAGTATGATGTTCCCATCGTGCAAACGATCTTTTTGTTTCGTAGTTTAGTGATATTAATCCGATTCATACTTATGTTTTTTACTTTCCTACTCATCTTGAATTTTTTTCTGAATTATTCAATAAAACGTTGTTTTTTTGTCTTATATTGAAATTCCATTCGTTGGACATTTACTGCATCTTTCATCTACACGCTTTCACCTGAAATGAGCTTATATTTATTTATTTGTTTGATATCAAAGTTGTTTTAAGACTGTTAATTCCGGGGTCATAAACCATGGCATTCAGATATACATATTGCTAACGCGAGTTGTTTTTTGGAAAGCTTCATCGCTTTTCTATTGTCATTCTACAGAAAACAACACTTTAGTAATGAACTTATGACGCAAATCAAATGGGGAGATTAATCCCTTCTTGGTCGGATTTTTTCAAATCTCCGACAAAATGATTAGGTTTTCCATTCAAAGCGGGAAATCTCATAGCGAAAGCAATATTCAAAAATACAAAAAATAATCTCAGAATATAACGATACGTGTAAGTAGCGGCGAATTCACTTTCAACGATGCAATTTTTTTCTTTGTCGCATGACATGCGACACCGACCAAACAGGGGTTAATACGCCACAATAAAGAACTGAGTGAAAAAAGTACCTAAAACTATACAATCTTAGCGCGTATATTTAACACTTTACATTAACCCTTTTCCTTCTGACACTATTCCAGACGATGCATCGTATTGACGTTTCTTGATTTCGATAGTCAGAAACAAAATGACAACAGAGATGCAAGAAGTCGCGGATTAATTTTTCAGGAAAAAATCAACCTATATTATAATCATATTTTATTATAGCAGCATTAAAGTAGCCCTTATATTTAGTGAATAATTATGCAACTGATTAGTTTTCCGAGAGCAAAGGGTTAATAAATTCTTTCTAAACTTCTCCAAGCCAAAGCACTAATAAACAACATGGGAAACTTTGAACTATTTACATACGAAACTGATAAAGGAAATGCATTTTGGAAAATGCGTTCTTAAACAAACTTGAAGAACACTTTCAATTATTAGAAATCTACAGAAATGAAACTTTGCTTTTCCACGACAGTAAGAAACTCCCAATAGCATTCTTTATATACGTAGCTGTAAAATTGTTGCTAAATGTGACAACAAATGAAAACTGCCCGAAGGGGTGTAGAAGGAAGCCTCAAAAAATTTCAAAAACCTAATGGTCTGCACCAGAATAAAATCATTTCCCAGGAGGATTATTGCATTACTGTGACGATTCCCAGACGTATTTTTGGAATCGTGAGAAATGTCTGGAAACTTTAAATCTGATGAATAAATTGATACTAAATCAGGCGTGGATGTCAAATATCTCACTACATAGTCATCTCTATAAATGCATTTTGGATGATATGAATAAAAATTAAAGGCTATTTAATTAAGTAAAATGAAAAGTAATGGGCGGCAGTATTTTTAATTAACTTTAGTTAAAAGTTTTTTTTTCTCCAATTTCGAAATTGTCGATTTTTTTATGTCAGTCATCAGTTTCTTTTTAACAGTTGTAAATAATTTCACCAGGTTCATAATTCTATTATAAGTTGAGAAAATTTATTCTACATAATTATATAGGCTGATATGATATTTGCAATTTCAAAATTTGAAAAACTGATAATATGCCAATATTTCAGTGTGTTTTTCTTTATAAAAATAATAAGTTTAATTTTTATTTCTTTAAAATTAAATATCAGGCCCGTATACATGGCAGATTCTTGTGGGAATAGGATTTCAAGCCTGAAACTCTCCTGTTCCAAAGTCGAGACTTGACCCCGACGCCAACTTGACCGTCGTAGCACTGTCGATTACTGTTTCATTACTGAATAGAGCGTCTTGCGGATTCTCTCCTTTCTTTAACCCCTTAATTGGTTTGACCGTATGCCGTACTTGCACCGAATTATCGCAATTTTAAACTTATAAACTATGAAAAACGTCATTCACAGACGTTATAATTCTATACGAAAATTGCGTGAATTCCATAAACATTTCAATTGTCTTTTAAGTTTTCAACTGACTTAAAATGACAACGCATTCCTTAAATAGAATATGTAATCTAATTAGATATTTGAGAAAACAAACCAATTAAGGGGTTCATAATGAGCACATGTGAAGAAAAGTTTGCAGATGATGAAGAAGTCAACCAGTAATTCTTTTCTATTAGCGTAAGATATTTTACGGTATCTCTACGATGTTGCTTGATATTCGAAATGCCGCTCAATATCGTGAAGATATCGTAGCAATACTGTACAGCATTTTCTGCTAATAGGGTTAATTACTGAAACCAGACACGGAAAACGAACTATTTGCTTTGTTGAGTGAAACCTGTAGGAAATATTACGAAATATTACCAACCGCTCTACAAGTAATGTCTTGGGCAATGTGTCACAGCACAAATTGATCACAACATTTTGTATATGTTCTTCCGTAATTCATGATTCTGCTAGGTTTTGTTGACCAGTTTTTAAAAACTAATAGTCCAATACATTATACTGTCAAATATCTAGAAGAGGCTTGGGCCGAGGTGGCCTGGTGGTAGGGTCTCGGCCTCGGGCCGTAGGAGGCCAAACGTCCTCCGCTGGTGTGGCTTGGAAGTATGGAGAGGGGGTGCCAGCCCAGATGTCGTCTTCGTCATCTGACCCCGGTTCAAAATTACGAGGTCCGTCCCAAAATAGCCCCCTTGTTGCTTCTAAACGGGACGTTAATATAACTAAGTTCACTAAACTGGAAGAGGCTTAGTTTAAAAAATCAAAATTTATCATCCATCACTGACGACAGAGTAAAGATAGAAGCTTTTTAATAGTTACATCTGCCCTAATATATTTAGACTGAAAAAAGTTGATGACTGTGTTATTAAGTCTGGAATGATATTTATTTGGAGCATATTCGACACTAATATCTAGGAAACAAAATCCATGTTAGTTTCCAAGTATCTAAAATGTGTTTCTTACAAAATTTACCAATAAGAGCAACTTTGTCCTTTTGAGTAATAGCCACAACTAAATCGATAGTTTCACTATAGTAAAACTGATAGAAACATAAATATCAGGAATGAGAAATATTCAGGTGAATTCTTGGTAGAACTTTGATCTGCGATGGAGTAATTTCGCTTACATTGAAATTACTCCATCATATCTTATTAAACTTAAAAAGTGGGTGTACATGGCATTACCACCGTTGTGGAAAAGCTTTGATCGGGAGGTCTTGCTGTCAGTATTTCAGCTATATGTATCTAGGCTGTCAAATTCTCTCTAGTAAACCAATACATTCACATCACCTTAATCTATACAAAATACTTTACTTATTATGTATTCGGTCATATTTCAGAGCAATTCACGGCACATTTCATTTATTATTCTCTAGAAAAAGTAAGTTTAAACCAGCAAAGAATAATGACCAAGAGCTATATACACGTTATTTAAAGCAAATTCTTAATCGCTAAATAAGTCCGAAGTTGAAATTAAGAACGTTAAAAATATGAAAAGATATATCAGATTGCATTTATTTATGTCCCATTTAAAATATTTAGTGTCTTTACAACTTTAAATTAATAATGAAATATTTTTCCTGCTGACGTCGCAATTAAGATTCTGCCGGCATTTATTTACCAGGCTAAAATGTATATCTTACATCCATGTAGGTGCGTTTACACCTTAAGTACCATTATGCAGTCTTGACCTACTTTCATGTACTGCTTCTGAACCCTCCAGGAACATATATCAATTCGTCGCGGCATTAATTCTTCATTAACCAATAGTTTGGCAGGTGAAAACTCTCTTTCAAATACTGGGATAAACAGGTTTCGAAAGGAAGCTGATAAGATCTGACGTGTGTTATCTTTTGATGTACGTCAAGCGATATTTTTCCCTTTAAATTCCTTGCTTAAATAGAAAGAAATTTTGAAGCTTCTAAAAAGCGTAGGCTTATATTGATGCTGTGTTTTGAAATCTATTTAGTTTCTATGCAAACGCCTACGTAGAAAAATGTGCAACATTTATTAGATATATAAATGAGAAACAAAATTGCTGAGAAAACAATATATGTTTTAAGCATTTAAGAATTGTCTAGTGTCGTAGAATTTTTTTTAAATAATAAATGAATGAATTTCTTAGCTTTCTCTTCTTTCAAACGGCTTCTCTTTCTTGGAAATATCTTTAAATAATCAGTTTCAGTTTTAAAAATAATCATGATTTTGAAGACGTGTATAAAATTTCAATGTCTTCTAAATGTATTCCAGATCTAGAACATTCAAATTATGAGAAATTCTTTAATAATTAAAAAATTGGTGCTTGCACGTTATGGAGACCACCGATATTGAATCGCCACGCAACCGAGATATATCGCCAGGATGGAAGACGGTTTGGCGATGTGAGGACATTTGTTTTTTTATTGATCTCTTGCGCACGCGACGCCTGCGGCATCTGAAGTGGGTACCGGGCAAATTTTTTAAACTTAAAAAACATCATCGCCTTCGCTTTCATCAAAGCGGGAATCTAGTAGCTACGCTTGTTCAGTGAATGTTAGGAATCTACGTTTTTCTAAAATTCCCAAACGAGCTCTCACCTCAAAACGTTCCTTTGTCAAAATGTAAACAGGAGAAAAGGACGGCAGTCCTAAGCAAATCCGTTAGAAAATTATCAGAACTATAGAACACTGAACTTACGAGCTTTAAGAAATCCGAAGGTCGCCAAGTAAGCTCAGTGGCCGCTTTAACAAGCAAGTACTAAAAATTCTTAATCAAATAAATAAAAAAATCTTATGATTTAACTACTATTTTTGAAATTTTATTTATTTTATTTGCCTGCAAAAGCAGCTGCCATAATATTAGATACATTATTCAGTCAAGTTGCAGTTATAAATATCATCATATAATTAGCCAAAAAATGCTTGTCTTACTGTTTGTTGTAGGTTTCAAGCGAAACAGCCATATTAGGCTATACTGTGTCTGATAATGATAGGAATAAACGTTAAAAATTGAATATCAGTAAAGCCAGAGAAACTTTACAGGCATTCGATAGCCCTATGAAACCAAGAAAATTACAAAAATTTTAAAAGAAGAATCCAAAAAATAAAATTTAACTCATATGGAAGCATAAAATTCTATATTTTTAAGATACTGGAATAAATTAAAATGAGGAGAAATCAGTCAAGGAGAATCCTTCAAAGTAGGATACGTCGCATCAATATGATTGTGTTCATAAGTATTAAAATCCGGACATTCTGGAAGAATGTGTCAGATGCATAAAATTGATTTTCATGGTTGGCGGAGGACACATGGGAGGAGTTTCCGCATGTAACAAGTGTTTGTGCGTGAAGCGTGTATGGCCGATACTCAGCCTCTTCAATTATGTACTGAGATATCTATTTCGATGAAATGAACAAAAACCTGTAATAAATGGTAGTATGCCACGTGATTTATTATTTACCCGGGTATTCCAGGTATTTTACCACAAGACATTTATCGTGCTTTAAGATGGAAAATGTGCCCTGAAATGGGACAACTGCTCTTGATTACATGACGCTAGTTTTACTGTCTCGTCAGCAGCATCATTTCCGCAGAATCCTACGCGATATGGTATCCAACAGAAAAATATTTCAAAACCTTGATCAAGAAGCTTCCAGCATTCTTTGAATACTTTTATTACCAATGGATGGCTGAATTCAGCAATATTAGCGAGAGCGCCAAGACAATTTCTTTAGTCGGTCGGTGTATACAGGGTTATACACCGACTTATAACAGTTACACCCCCTTAACTTCTAAACGGTGACAGCTTAGGCCATAACGTTGGTGTCTAGGTATAGTAAAAAGGCTATGCGCTACTCGATTAGACAACTTACAACGCCATCTATTGTCAAATTTTGGAATTAGCGGTCCTATCTTGTAAACGGTAAAAGATACGAGAAAAAAGTCAATTAGAAGGTTGTAGAGCCCTCTAGATTTAGTACGAAAAGATACCTTGCCCACATTAATACTCAAAACAGAATGTAAAAATGAACATGTGTTTGATTGTGATTTTCAACACTATGGCGTCGTGAAACGCTAGAAAAGCGAGAAAAGATCCCCTTACGGACTAAATGCCAGCCTGCCTTGTGGGGCAGGAGAAACGCACGCGATTTGCATTCATGAGGACCATGGTTCTGTCCTGCACCGGTTGCGAGTTTTACTGAATGTCTCTACAAACCATGAAAACTTTCTACTAACCTTGCAAAATCGTCTCTCCGAACACACAACTCAACCATGTCTGGTATAAAAATCACATGGATTTCATGTGTTATGCAAATGAGGATGGGACGACATACCTGTTCACCAGAGACTACTACTATAAAAAGGATGTTTCTGCTGGGTTGTATGTTAAACCTGAGGGTTATGGCAAAATATGGCATAAGCGAGTATTGCGAGAAGTTGTTAATTTACGGTGAATGAGGGAGTTAGGCAAATCAGCTTCAGGGCTGTATCGTGAACATTTTCCTGAAGGCCCGCATACTACACGGCAGACCATACTAAAAGTTGTAAAACGTTTACGGGAGACGGGCTGCGTGACCAGCCGACCTCGAGTTCGTAGACCTCGTAATGTAGGACGCAACGTGCAACCTGAAGATGTGCTAGCATACGCTCTCGTCCATCCTCAGAGGAGCGCAAAAATGATCAGTAAAAATTTTTGCCTCTCAAAAAGCCGCGTTTGGACAATCCTGAATGAATCAGTTGCTCATCCATACCGATCCACACCTGTGCGGGAATTGCTGCCAAGAGATGCTGAGAGACGTTACACATGGTGCAACTTCGTGATGAATAACTTAGAGGACCACCCAACATTCCTGGCAGACATAATATGGACGGATGAGGCACGCTTTTTGCGTAAAGGAATGTTTAATAGACAAAACGTTCATATTTGATCGTTGGAAAATACGAGATATGCTGTCGAAGTTCGACATCAACTACGTTGGTCGATTAATGTTTGGTGCGGAAATTTTAAGGCAGGTTCATTGGACCAGTATTTTACGAGGGAACGTTAACGGAACAACGGTACTTGGAGCTTCTGCAGGATGTAATAACCGACTTTGTTGAGAATCTACCGTTGCACCAACTCCGAAATGTATGGTTCCAACATGACGGCGCCCCTCCGCATAAGATTTCAAACGTTAAGCAGTACCTAATGCAGACATTCCAGAATCAAGTTATCGGGTATGTGGTTTCGTAGAGTGGTCCCCGCGCTCACATGACTTGACCCCATTGGACTTCTTCTTATGGGATACAAAAAAGGGGAGGTATATGCGACCTCTCCGCCAACATTGTAGGATCTTCAACGACGCACTACTGATGCTTGTGCCTCCGTAACACCTGCCATGTTGCACAATGTGCAGCGAGAAATCCAGTTCAGAGTGCAAATGTGTATAGTGGCTAACGGATAGAATTTTAAGCATTATAAATAAATGATCCAGAAGGCAGGGACATGTCTCAGTTCCTTTCTCCCACTCTTTATGGCATGACAATTTTCGAAATCGTGACCAAAAAAATTTTCATTTTTGCATTCTGTTTTGAGCAGTAATGTGCACAAGGTTTCTTTTCGTACTAAATTGGAGAATGTTCTAAAACTTTCTAATTGACTTTTTTCTCGAATCTTTCACCGTTTACGAGATAGGACCGCTAATTCCAAAATTTGCCGATAGATGGCCTTGTAAGTTGTCTCATCGAGTAGCGCACAGCCGTTTTATTATACCTAGACACCAACTTTATGGCCTAGTTGCCACCGTTTAGAATTTAAGTGGGTGTAACGGATATATGTGGGAATTCTGTATAATAGATCTGTTAATGCTTAAAATAACCAAATTCTTCCAGCAAAGGAATATAGCATTAATTTCTAAATGATCTGGAAATGTGGAACCATCCATATAGACAGCAGCATTTTTAGAATATTTTCCTCTGTCAAAATTAAAAAGCTTTCTTTAAATAACAGGAGCTGTGACCTCTTTTGAAGAAAAAGAGGAAATAATCTATAGTAATCTATTGTATCTTTAATTTTGAAATAGTGCCTAAGAGATAACTTTTGCACGGCTTTGTTTTTTAAATTATATAAGGTGCTCACTAAAGTCTTTTACAATCCCTTTAATCCATTAACCGCTGGTGTTGCGTTGACGCAACGGAAAAAATAAATGCTTATGAAAATCTACTAAACAAATTTGATGTTAATAGCAGTTTTTGAGTAGGGCATAATATGGAGAATATTTCAGTAAACAATTTTGCCTTTAACGATGATTTTATTTTTAAAAGAGAGTTCCGTACTTGACGTAATTTTTAACGAAAACCTTTGGCCTGGTATTGCCGGTGAAAAAATACAGCTATAGAAACATGAATGTTAGAGGTGGTCTGTTGTTTATCAAGGTCAATGCTTATCACAAAATCTCATCAGTCAGTTGTTGGTAGTTTTCTGGACGGGGTTGAAAAAACAGGCATCGTCGGCGGGGAAAGAGTACTTCAGCAACTTACTCTCACCATTAGACATTGAGGTAATTTTTCTCCTTCGACAAGCAAAGTTGGTTGGTTGAGATTTAATGGCCCAAGAGCCATCGACAAGCAAAGAAATGCTTAAAACGATGTATTTTACATTAGAAAAGGCTCTTCAAAGATATTTTTATCATGATGAAAAGAATGGAATCGATTTTGTTGTTATTTCTCCAGAAAATGCTAAAGTTGGTGGCTAAGAAGAAGAAATGATAATATTTTCAATAATCATAATAATGCTGCAGGCCCAGTATTCAAGAACGTTGCTGAAAAAGTTTTTGTCTCACACTCTCGTCTTATTGAACAGTATATCAAAAGAGTGAGAGAAGTTGATTTATCCGGCAATTTAGCAGCCAATTAAGGATAAGTATCCGTGTAAAAATATAGAAATTCCAATATTTACTAATTGCATTCATGTAACCTTGACAAATGGGTCGGAAAAATAAGGATTGTCTTTTACTGAAAGTAAAAGAAATCTCTCTTGGATTTTAGAAGTGAATTTGAATTATTTCTTTTGCAAACTCCATTGAAAGGGAAATGGAGATTTATCCAGATATAGATGAGCAACAGGAAGTCCTAGTATGTTCAGTATTCAAAAGCCATTATATGGAGAAGTTGGAACATTTTATAAAGTCCGAAGCCGACAGTGGACTGCACTATAATCTTAGTTTGACTGTTTATCGATGCAAAGTTTGTAATATAGTGTATTTCATGATTGTAGTGAAACTTTTCGTATTAGAAGCTACCTACTGCAAATAATCAGTTATTTTTAAAAGAAAAATATCTTAAAATTTCATAATAAATTAATTACCTGTTTAGTCGTATATATACTGTAAAAACTGTGGAGTAATGTCACACCAAATTTGGCGTTGGAAAACCTTAAAAACGGTGTGAACAAACACTTTATTTCAAGTTAATACCAAATCAAGCGTTCATATACATTTTAAGTGGTGTATTTTGCATGAAACACCAATACTGGAGAATCCTTACACCATGCTCACACGCACTCGACACAATTCGTGAATTATTTTCACCTGTGGAAACACCAATTTTGGCGTACGTTTGGAAACTCTCCGATGGAAACGGTAGATTATTTGTAAACAGCCTGATTTTCTTCGCCGTTCCTTTGGTTGTTATAAGAGGTATGCATGTTTTTTGTCGTGTAATAAAGATAATTAAGTTTTCATAAGAAAAATATTACTTTATTTATATGTATGTTATTTGCATTTAAGAATTTTATGACATTTAATTTGTATATTACACATGCTATGCTTCGGAAATTTTCTTTAATAAGCCTAGTTCGAATTCGTCCTCATTAATATTCTCCGTAAGTTTGAAGTAAGAAACAATTTTATTTTTTGAATTGGTGTACGGATCCTTAATTATTTTTTGTTATTCTAAATTGTATCACAAAAATTTCGTTTTGAAATGCAATAATGTAACAATATTCTGAGCTTCTGGTGAAATACATTCAGAAAAAGCATAAGTTCATTCGCTTTTAATTGGTGAAGAAATAACAGCCTGGGTTACCAATATAATCCTTGACATTTTAACTTGTAGAACAATATTTCATTTGCCTCAATGCCTGTTTTAAATAAAATGTTATTAAGGAAAGCAAAATCTGTATTCCTGTAGAATTGTTCAGTATAATATGAAATTCTCTAACAGAACTAAAAAGTTCTCACCAATGATTTTTTAAAATTTTGTTTCAAGTGGGAAAAACAAATTAATATCAATTCTAATAAAAGAGTCTCAATAATCCTGAAGAATTAAATCAGAAAAATCGAATTTATTAAATTTACATTTCAAAAAGAAAAACCTAAGAAATGCACGAATGTGAAAACAGAAGAAATATTAATTTGGCACAATTTTTGGCATGCATTATTTCAGGACATTTTTGTTGCAACCCTTTTTCTCTCATCTTTTTTTCAAACTTTTTATTGAAGTTCAAATTTCTATCTTTTTACTCATTAAAGATACAGTTAAAAATTGCATATATTTGAAAGCACTGGAAAATGTTAGCCTATTTTGATATTTCATTCATTAATATTCGATATTTTGTTTTTTATGGATGCAGATATTTTGAATATTTTCCCCATCTGAAACAAGCGGACGATAATAAGACAGCTTAACTGTTTTCATTCTTATTTGTTTACTGTTTTAATATAATTCGCACGGTCTCTGAGTTACAACGGAATAGTGTGTTCTTGTGTGAGAATATTTATTTTTACTCTTGAGGTTCAAAGTTTTATTTGGATTATTTTATTTTATTCTTCTTTGTTTACTATTTTAATATAATTCGCACAGTCTTTTAGTTACAGCGGAATAGTGTGTTCTTGTGTGAGAATATTTATTTTCACTCTTGCGGTTCAAAGTTTTATTTGGATTATTTTAAATAATTTTTTGTTGATTTCAGTTTAGAACTTGTCGGGGCTATACTGAATCTTGCGGACTGATTTCTTTTTGATTTAATGTTACTTAGATTTAGTGTTACTGAACTCCAAAAATGGTGTCAACACTACTTTACACCAAAAGTAGTGTGAAGGAACATTCCTGGTGTTTGGTTACGTCAAGAATTATCTTTGGTGTTTGATTACACCAAGAAGTATCTTTGGCGTTTTACTACACCAAGAATAATTGTTGGTGTTTTACTTCACCACTTTTGGTGTACAGTAGTTGGCACCATTTTTAGTGTTGTGTTACACTATTTTTTTACAGTGTAGTTTTACGAAACACATCAAAACTAAAATAGTTTTCCAGTATTCATCTCTAAGATATTTCCTCATATATTCAATTCAACTCAAAATCCGTACTTTTATTCCACTGACGTTGCGTGAACACAAACACTCGATTTTTCAAAAGCTAAGACCATCTTTGCCAATTTTACTATAAATTAATGTTATATAGGTTCAAATCAACAATTAATATTATTCCTATAGTAAAAATTCATCCCTTATCGTTTTGGCGTTTAATGGTTAACATCAGAAAGATTACAGCTATGCTCATAAAAAGTGATGTCTAGGTATAGTAAAGTGGCTATGCTCAAAGCGATGAGACCACTTACAGCACCATCTAAGGGCAAACTGCGGAATTAGCGTTCCAATCTCGAAAACGGTTCGATATGGGTGCAAAAATTAAGTTTAAAGTTTGGGCATTAATATTAAGAACAGAACACTTAAAACACAAAATTGTATATGTATTGTACGCAATTTCCAAAACTGACGTCACGAAACGTGGACGAATGGAAAAATGTTATCTTTCGTACAAAAATGACATCACTGGACTGTTTCTAGTGGGATAGTTCAAACATCTGGTGTATACGACCTCTCCTCTAATACTGCAGGACCTCCGACCATATATTACTGATGCTTGTGCCAGCTTGACACCTAATATGCTGAAAGTGTGCTAGTGAAATTCATGCAAGGGTCCAAATGTGTATTGTAACAGGTAGAGAGCAGTTTTAACAACAAAAACAAAGGTATCTTGTAATAACTAGTTGTTTTTCTCTTTCTAACTCGTTTCGTCTCTTAATAGTGTTAGAAATCACGAAAAAATAAATGCGTGTTTAAAGCGTTCTGTTCTTAGCAATAATGCCTACAAGATGGTTTTTTTGTAGTCAACAATGATGCTCTACATCTTCATAAATGAATTTTTTTCTCTATATCGTATCTTTCTCGAGCTGGAAGAGCTAATTCCGCAGTTTTCCGCGAGGAGGCGCTGTAAATGATCTCGTGGTGTATCCCACAGCATCTTTACTATATCTAGACACCACTTTTATTACTATAGCTTCAATCGTTCTGAAGTTAAGAGAAGTGTAAAGGAGCTTGGAGGGTATCCACTATATACAACAATCAGTCTCTGAGGAACGTCACAAAGTCTCTAGTGAAGTAATCAGGTGGTCTTTTAGGATTTCTTTCTTGGTGAAGGTATCCATTGAATTGGAGAAAATGACATCAGATGCCGGGGTCGCTGCGAAGAAACTCTTCATGTTCGCAAATAAACCTCATAAGTCTCATGGATCTTCTTCCTCTATAGGTTGTTTGCAATTTCTCTCTTCCACCAGGTGGTTTCAAGGCCTGCTGCTGGCTGCTTCAAATTAAATGAGACGGTAAGGGGGTAGGTAGTGGTATAAAGCAGAGACTCCTCAATTCCACAACATCCGGACATATCCTTAGTGATATGGTTGAACCGCTTAAGATAAGTTGGGATAAAACCATGTCCAATGACAAACATGATATCATACTTCTGCCATTAGGTTAATATTATACAAACTTTTGAGAACTTTTGAACTTTGAAAGAAGGCGATGGATCTATCTTCCTGTTACTCCTGAATCCCATTCCCTTTACTTTTCATTGATGGAAAGTTGCATTAGTTCTCTCTTAAAGGCTTTTGATATGGCATTTCCTAAGATAAATGATTTAAGGTTTTGATTACTCTCTCCATCTTTAGTATTGATGAATTTTTTTTCATCTATGGTTCAAATAGGGGTAAGGGCTGGATGAACAGTGTATCATCATCTACTGGATTGGAAGACCATGATGGTACATCAGAAGATTTTGCTACTTTTTAACTTCATTTAGCTTCATTTAACTGCATGAGGCTGGGTGGTGGATTCGCATTCTTCTGCAGTAGCCTGTTTTGTTAAACAGTCAGCTATTTTCTTTCCCTTGAGAACTAATTTGTGACTTTATCCATCCGATGTCCTTTTGAGTAAAATTTGGGTTGATTGGGCTATTGGATTAGAGGCCTTGTATGATTTCAAGGCGTGTAAACTTGACTCACTGTCGCTCAATATATTAACTGGATATGCCATGTAGCTTGTCTATTCGACTGCAGGATGCAGTGCAAGGAGTTCGGCCTGAAATGCAGAGATCTTTTTACTAAGTTCTGCCATCCAGCGTGTCGTGATTTGCATGTTTTGATAAACACAAAAGGCGTTTCTTACATTCTCGTTTATTTTGAATTCCTCTACAGGGTGAGTCAGTACTATACCGAGAAACGTTTGGGAGATTGAGGTAGACCAGTCGGAATCACATAACATTGCACCTCCGCCAATGTATTCCTCTCGAGTTATGCTCTAAAGAAGTAAAGAGAAGACACGAAAGGAAGTAGCAACATGTACGTATAACCACGTAGGATTTTAATCAAGATGTGCATGTTGTTAATGATATTTACATTTACATTAACAACGTGCACATGCCTCAGAAGATGTCTAGAAGTTTGACCAGAAGCTCTGACACATATGTGCGTAGGCATATAGCATGGAATCTCAAAGTTTCTGGAAGATCCCGGGCATATCTCGGACCTCTTGTTAGCTTCGGATATGCTAGAGACAAGGTTTTCATTCGAATCAACTAGGATCTCATACACCTTGGCTTTCATATAACCCCAGAAGTAGAAGTCGAGAAATGATAGGTCCAGCTATCCAGCAGGCCAAAGCATCAGACCACCACGAAGTATCCAAAACTGTGGAAAGTTACGTTTAGATATCTCCGAACGTGGAGATTGATATGGGCAGGGGCCACACCGTACTGAAAAAAGAGGGACGCAGAGTGGAATTTGTTCTACGTATAATAGTTCCGGCAGGTCTTGCCGTAGCAAGACCAGATAAGCCAAACCGTCAAGACGTGGAGTCAAGTGAGGTGGCCCCCAACAATGCCAGCCCAAATATTTACAGCGAAATGTTTTTGGTGTGTATGAGATCTCGTACAGTGGGTGTTCTCCAATGCCCACATATGGGCGTTATGCAGATTGAACGTTCCCTCTTTTGTAAAACTTGAATTCGCAGCAAAATCAGAATCTGCCAAGGTCTTTTCCAGTTACAAAATAGCAAATTCCTTCCTCGGTTCATAATCTTCGGGCTTTAGTGCTTCGACGCGTTGCATATTGTATGGATATAAACTGTTTCCTGACAGAATCCCAGAAACGGTGGATTGGGACAAACCCAAACTTTGAGTTATCGCAAGAATACTCGTATTTAGGCTACTTTCAGAAGAACGTAGGACATTCTCCTCAACGACAGGCATCCGTGCTGTTAGTTGCCGATTCATTGCAGCTCTCTTGAACGAACCACTCTGATACAACCTCTAGTGCAGAATAGCAATTGGCGTATGATGAGGGGTACGTCTCATCAGAAACCGTTCCTGATACAAGCGCAAAGTGGCTCACCCATTATACTACGCCGTTCTATATTCGAGATGCATGTAGGCTGGTTCGAATTTTTTGTATTCGTCCACCCTACAACCTCACCAACCGAAACTCAAATGCAGGTTTCCTGCGTGAACGATATGCAGTCCAGCTCCGATACAACGTCATCTATCGCAAGAAGGCGTTTTTGACTCTGTTACTGCTATGTGATTTAGACTCTTCTCTATGCTACATACCCCTCGTTAACGTTTGTCGGTGTGGTACCTGACTCTCCCTGTATAAAGATGGTTATATCATTCTACGATTCAAATCTGTAGCTAATTGTTATTCTTTTCTCCGGGTCTAATTCGACTGGGGGTATGTTGCTGGATTATTATCCTGTTCAATGTCATTAGGAGTGAAATGGGTCCCAAGAAATGTGCTGGCCTTTCCGAGGCTAGAAACTCTGACAAAGGTAGTTGCAAGCCAAATATCCGAGTAACATATAAATGCAGGAAACAACGGCATTCTCCTCGCTTCGAACTTTTTCGTATATTTTTGAATAACCTCAGCTTTTTCTTATGATACTGTAAATCGGGTTGATTAAAAACATTTTATGTGCTTAAATAGGACGAATAGTCACTCAGTTCTTGTTCATTTTCATGGAGTGACAACAAATTCTAAGATTTCGTCAGTTTTCATTTCGTTATTTGTATAAGATGATTATTTTATTACTATAAATATTATCATTAAATTTTATTTCATTATTTATACTTTTAGTAGTTGGATGGCATTTCAAAAAAAGTTTGTCCTCCTTATGAAATAATTTCTTCCCTAAATTATATCATTCGTCACAAATATTTAGATATAAATTTTAAAAGAAACGATGGATTTAAGATTTTTGAGCTAGCATCTCTACTGTGATATTTCTAGAATATTCTAACGGTGCTACATAGTAACGGAAACAAAACTGAACAAAGCATTTGTCAGAAGCTTAATATTCTGACAAAGAGAAAGATTCTTTGAAGATATATACAAAAATATCAAAAAATGAGATTTGCTCTTTTTTATACACCAGAAAAAATACAACATTCTTTTTTTTTCAAAGATTTTACTGTAAATTCAGAAGATGTAGTTCAGGAAACGATGCTTTCAAATAAATTTTCCAAAAAGAAGTGCCATTTTTGAACTTGACATCCCACGCAGATAACTAGCTTATATTCCGTGTATTAAACAAGAATACGTTTCAAAAAAAATCAGCTGAGCAGGTAAAACTACAGCTGCACAAAAAATAGCTATTCGGAAGCGAAAGAAAAGGAAATATTTGGGTGATGGCTTTGGAAAACGAATGAGGCCTTTGAATAAATAAGGCTAGAATTCTTTAGATTTGACTGATAAACTGTTCTACGAGTGGGCGCATTTTATTTTTCGAAGCTAAATGTAACTTTGAATACAAATTCTGTGATTTAAACTCAAGTAGTAATAATGTGATTTGATTATGAATAATGTTTGTTCTTTTTTTATCATAAAGCCAAATGTTCTTTAGGCAACCTAGTTTGCTTCAGAAAAAAATTTCAAAAATATATACGTTTGCTATAAATGTTTATACACCACATAGAATGAAGATACAAAATTCGAAGATGAAATATGATATTACATTCATCGTGTTATCATATTTCGAAATTTATAAAATGAAGTTAATTCATTCATAAACGTTTAATTCCATATTGAAATTACGAAGAAGCCTTAAACATTTCAAGTATCCCAAGGAATCTAAATTGAATCAATACAGCTATACATTTCCGAAATAAATGATGTTGTCTAATTAGATAGCTGAGAAAGCCAAGCAATTTTGTTATTTATCTCTTTTGATATTAAGAGCGTAAATATACCAATTTTAAAATTTTTCTCACTTTTCTGTACTTAAATAGCATCTTTTTAACATTATTCTTGCTATATACTGAAATTTTCCGCTATCCACGTGGAAAATAAACACTAGTTTCACTTAATAAACTTCTCATTTCTTTTTTAAAAAATTGCAAGAAATAAATAATCGTAATGCAGAAAAACATATTTTTCTGCAGTCATTAGTGTCAACAAATAAAAATGAAATTCATCTATATTATGAAATAGACAACAAGGCATATTATGAGTCAGTTTATTTAAATTATTTTTAGTTTCCAGGCATGAATATTAAAGAGCAGAGATTTTCTGTAGTGATATAACTGCTTTATTATCTCAGTAATGCAGCAGTTACCATGTAATTTAGAATTTAAGATACATAATTGGAATATCAGGAAATAAATTCCTTTGCTGTGTTTCGTAGATAAAAAAAATATCTTTTGAAAAAAATAATAGAAACCACAATAAAATCTACGTTTGTTTCACTTGTTCATACAGGTCCTTCGTAAAAGCATAAAATTCACTAAACTGGAAAGACCAAAGTGTAACCGAACATTTTAAAGAAATTCGCACGTATAAATGTCACGACACATAAATTCAAATCATGACATATAAAATCCAATCGTAACTATCAATCACAAATTTAGAAATTGCGTTTGCAAATGTGTGCTCATTAAATCCAATTACAGCGATGAAACGTTTTATTCCCAGCGTAGTACGAAATCTACACTCAAGTAATCAAGAACCATCATTAAATCAGCTTGATATCATGATTCCTTCAAGAATTCTACCCTACTTTGAGTACTTCAATCATAAATATCTTCAGACTCAATAGATGAGTTTGTTCCGTTTGTGAGAAGCATTTGAGACCATCATATACCACTTGTTTAGCTAGCCATCGATTTCAAGTCTGATAGTTTTTCTTTTGGCGAAATATACTAGTGCAACAAGATTCTGAGATAAAGTATTATCAGAGAGAGTTCTCCATGTTCATTTGTATTGTAAAAGCTATAGTTGTGTTCGTCTGGTGTTTCAGATTTCTATCATTGATAACTTTAATTAAAATTAATTTAATTTAAAATGATTTTTAAAAACTCACTTTTATTAGTCTATTAACAGCAGATTTTTTTAAATTTTAATTATGTTCTTTAATCTTGAGATCTTTTGTTTCTCAAACTCCCTACCAGATGGCACTACTGGTACACAATAAAAATATAATATAATTAATGATTACATGATAATTAAGATTTTAAAATATTAAAATAATGTAACGTCTTTGAGAATACACAAGCGTACAGAATTTCAATTTTGTATCGCGTAACCGAATTAGTGAAAAATCGATTAGAAAATTCCATCTTTATAAACATGAAACAAACCAAATTAAATATAAGTATTTAAAAAGAAATATTCATAATAAAAAGAAATTTATTTCTAAATAGTTTGAATATTTCGATTCAAGTTTTTAATCAATATTTAAATAGATAAGGTTGAACTACCAAGTGCATACACAATTTCAGTAGCTATCATATAAACAATTAATAACATATATTGAAGATCCATAGCTGAAATTAATAAATACAAATTGAATCTTGTCGGCTAAAGGAAATTTCAGGATCATAGTGAATCAATAAAAAAATATTGAACCTGTTAGATTGCAAAATTGCAACTACATCATTTTTCGGCTTTGCCAATTTTAACATTATATTCTAATTTTAACAGAACCTTTCTTATTTTAGAATAGAGTGACTGGTAATGTTTATCTGAACTTGCTACAAGAAAACCTTATGCCACAAATTTAAAAGATAATTCCGTATGAAGAATAGTACTTCTAGATGGGGGAATACCTCCGCATTACTATTGTGACATAAGTGGTCATCTTGATGGGATTCTGAATCAGTGGTTGATAGCTCCAAACCAGCTACAATTCAGGAAGTGAGTGAGAAATTCTACTTAAAGTGAATGCACTAAAATGTCAATCGGTATACTTAACGCCATGTGCAAGTCTATATGTCGGTTTTATCACAACTTCAAGAGAACAGGCAACTATTCGAACATTTCCGCCGGCAAAATTCCACATTTGCATGAATTAATATGAGTTATTAAAATTTGATGTATGTTATTGTTTATGTAATAGTTATTCAAAGTGTGTATGCATTTCGGAACACCTTGTATAACCCAGAATCGGAACATTGTGTATATTCAGCTATCGTTGATATGTTAGATTAACCTCTCGTTTTGAAGCTACATGAAAGCTACTTTGGCATACCGCGTCATTTTGAAACGTCGTAAGATGACGAGGTAAACACCAGAACAGAGTAACCACTCTACATGTTTCTAAGCCACACTTGTAGGAAGACGGTTGATTTAGGACGACTGATTTAGCGTGGTGCAGAGAAACTCGACCGTCATATAAGGGAATCCTTCGAAGCACTCCGGCTTCGAACAAAGTATCTCTTGATTAGGAAGTCGATGCCCTTTCACCAAGCCACTGTAGTCCTTTTATCTATTGTTTTATCACTATACTACAGAAGTTATCTTTAAGCTTCGGATATAAAAACCATAATTTTTATAGTCTTAAATAAATTGTAATGCTTAGAGCTCCTAATAAAAAGTCCCTATCACTGTATTCTCTTCCAATAAACAGTGTAAGAAAAAATATGAATGTTAAATGTGTCCTCACCACTATTTTGACCCACTTCCAATACTATAGTCATAAACGTCTTCACCCTATAGAGATGAGTCCATTTCGCTTAGGAAGTATCATTTTCAGGTCATTGTCTAACTAGCTATCGATCTCAAAGTCTAATTGTTTTTATTCTGGCGAAACATACCACTGCGACAAGATTCTGAGATAAAGTAGTAGCGGAGCTCTCCATGTTCAATGATATTAGAAAAGCAATAGCTGTGTCCGCTCCGGTGATTCCGATTTCCACGCAGTGACTTCCCATCACAACAACTGAACAAATCGAAAAGGATCTTCTCCGTAACTTCGATCGCCCTTATCAGGATCTTTCCTGTCCTCTATTCTTTCTTTTTCTATTCATTGTCGCCGATAGGGGATCTTATTGACCTCATCTACACAGATAGCATCAGTTCTACGACTCTCTCCAATTAAAGCGGAACGTCGTTGAAAGCGGATAATTTATACATAATGTACAAATAGCTTGTCTTGCTGCTGAGCTGTACTTGCAGTTACGCCAGAGTCTTCTTTGTGAATTTGCCTTAAATTGAATCGATTCAAAGGAGATGCAATCGAATGGAAGGAACAAATTAAGTTCCAGGGTCTTATTATACTGAGCCTATGTTAATGTTTTAAAAAATTTCTTAGACAGATATGGATTGAAGAATGGAAGTTAGTGCGATTTTTTTCCTTTTGCTTTCAAACAAACAATATTAATTCGATATGCATTCGTCTTTGCACATTTTATTTAATGCAACAATGTCTCGTTTTCAATCATAAATTTCCGATGTTATCTTTAAATAATAAAAGAATTTTATAAATTTCTGTATAGCAATACTTTGCTTTTGTAATTTCATGTTTTAAAAGTTTATTGTATAAAAAAATTTATAATAAAAGACGTTGGCAGTTGCTATCTACGACCTTGTGTAAAACTTCACCTAAAATGCCATTGATAACATTAAATTTATGAAAATTTAGCAAAAATAAATATAAATTAAAACTTTTAAATTTTAAAAGATTTTATAAGATCAATTTTATTTTATATCGCTCCAAAACGCTGTATTTCTTCCGACTTTTATCTATTAATTCGAATATCTTATTTAAGAGCAGCTTGATTTGCTTTTAACAATATGATTGGCCACATATTTTGACGTTAATAAAAGAATCTTAGAGTTGCAACCAGCTATTATATAAATGCTTTGATCAAATCACATAATTGTGTAAATAATTTTCATTTTTCTATGCAGATCTTTGAATATAATTATTTTCTTTTTCATCTGCATGTGTAATGCGTGAGGAAAACACAGTTAACCCGATCATATAATTGTCTTCCGAAGATATTACACAGAAAGAACTTAAAACTCTATGAAGGTCTTCCTCACATTGTTTTCATTTAGTTTTGAGAAATTGATGCGCATGAAGTCGATTATTTAGAATTCCGTCATATTCGAATAAAAAATAGGCATTTAATGTAAAACTATTACGTTCAGGTATAGAATTGGCTTCATTGCCGAAAGCCATGTAAAAAATTAGCGTTATTTTTTAAATAATATTTTATCAGAAAAATTAATCGTTATGGTCTTCCCAAGGTCCGGCATGTATATGAGCCTAGTAAACATCAAATACAGTGGAGAGACACCGAGTTCATTGTGCAATAAAGTGGAAGTCAAGAGAAGGGATGATGTATTTAGGGTTATAACGTTCATCTAAACACTGCTCAAGATTATTATAAAGCATTAGATATTATAAAGTACCGTCTCCAATATCCCTCTTTATTATCAAAGCATGGGCCAATTTAACTCTCGAATCACGGGTTCTTTTACTGTTTCTGTCTAAAATCGTGGTCATTCATCGAAAAAGTCCAATTACATTTTCGATGGAATGAATACTGTTTCCACGCAACACGTCTATACCATAGCTCACTAAGTTTAATGATAATTGAGACGGTATTTCTACGCTGTCTGGTTCAATAGGGATAACGAATCAATTAAAATATTTTGTAAAAATACCGATACAAACATTTTACACAATTTATAGTATATTACCTACATAAAAGGTTTAAAGATCTTTCACAGATCTGTAGAGATTCCGGAATTCCAAAATCGGTTCAAAATAAGACAATGAAAAACAAATATCTGAGCCACAATGAATTCGGCATTATGTAAAGTATGTGCGCAAGAGAAAATTTTTACCAACAAAACACTACTTTTTTACAGAGTACGTGAACTATTTTCTGTTTTCTTATGGATTATTTCAAGTTCAGTATAAACGAATCAAAGAATCAACCAATTTGCATAGAGCTACTAGATAGATACAATAAAAATGACATAAAACCAATTTTTTATTTATTAAAACAAGGTTAATTTCGTATCAGGAAATTTGCTCAATTTGCATATTTTGCCTTCGTTCGAAGAAAAATTATATATAAACAAAGAGGTAACCTCAAGAATAGGTCTACCACCGCCCTGCCTTGGCATTCGGGTCATCTGAATGACAGACGCTGAAATAGCTTCGAGTACTGAGGCCGGAGTCCTAGTAGCTAATCACCTGGCCAGGGCACGACCCCTCCCGAAGGAGGTACGTATTATCACTGGTGGAGGAACCAAAATTCCCACCGTCACTATATCCAAGGAAAGCGATTTTCTGCTTACTAAGTCATATTCGTGTACTCGCGGTCCCTCCTTGGGATAAGCAAAGAGGTAAAGATTCATAATTAAAAACTTATAAATAAAAGTAACTTTATTTTATCAAACATAAATGTGTTGATTAATTCCAGGTTCAAATTTTGGAAATTAAAATCGCAGTTTGTAGAATAATAATAATTATTGCCAAAAATAAAACACATCAAAAGCATCGCGTTGAGCATTGAAAATCAGATCTGAGACAAAAGTTCATATAGGAATCTTGATTCATGGTTTTAAAATGAAAAAAAAATTAAAATATGAACAAATAAAATAAGTAAAATAAAAATATGAAAAAATTAATAAAAAAAAAAATGTTTTATTAATAAATGAAGTAACATTTTCAGTAAGTCCAACCATACAACTAAGTCGAAAAATTTACTCTATGAGAAAATTAATTGCAGTAAACCCATTATTCAGCTTACATTCTTGCTTGAACAAGATTATTTTATACAGTTTGTCAACATTTATTATAAAATTTAAAAGTAAGAACACATGTATCTCAGATTTTTATAAAATTTGTATTCTTATAGACGCGCTACTTATTTTCAGTAACGCATCTTTAAAACGTTAGCAATTAAGAAAAGTCGTTAATATTAACCTTTTTTCATAGTTTCTTTCTATGGAAGGAATCTTCTTCAATTTCGCTCGCAAGTCTTTTCCGACTTGTTTACAATGCGCAAGAGAGTTTAAGTCATTATACAAGTGAAATCATTAATAAAAGTCTCTGGGCTATAATTAAAAGTAATAAATGTTTAACAAAAGTTCTCGTGTTTTCCAAACCATTAATCAAGAATCTGTAAAGACTGGACAGCAATTTGACTCATTAGTTTTTAGTTAAATGCGATTTAAATGCTTCGCTGCGTACAAAATAGCAAGATTTCTAATACTGTATTAGAAAAGTTTGGTACATTATGATTAATACAGGCATTTCACTACTGCAATTCAAGCGACTGGTTGTATATCTTTAAAAAAATATTCAATTTACTTGCATAAAATGCACTTTTACTTAAAACCTATTAAGTACTTCTCATTCAAATGTTTTCTTTTCTCATCTATATATTGAAAGTTCAGAATGCATTCAGTTTAAGTCAACGAAGATTAAAAATGATATAATAAGACCTTTTAAATATTAGAGGTAAGAAAATACCAATTTTTGCAGCGTCATCTGCTGTATCAATGCAAAGATATTGACTTGGATGATTTGCAAACGAAAATTTTAGTGTTGAAAAAACGCTTGATATATGCAAGTAATTTTCAGAAAAAGCTGGCTTGCACTGATTGGCATTTGAGATCTTCAAATTTATATGTAAGAAAAAAGAAGAAGAATCATGCATTTCATCTTTAAAAAATTATTTTATTGGCAACTTACTGCTTGTTGCTTCCAGGAAGGCAGACGTGACAAAGAGCGAGTTGCCAATAATTATTTAGAGTGCGAGTGGCCGATTTATGACTTTCCAGATTATACGAAGATATTATTTACAATTTTGATTCTGAGAATGACATGAATTTGTGTTGATAGAGAGAATTCAAACATTACATTTGTTTTATGAGATCATGGGTGAGGCTTTTAATATGCAAATTATTTGTGTAATGTGAATAGAGGTTTGAATAGAGCAGATGTCCTGAGCATGTCCATTTGAATGCTGGTTCAAAGATATTTAGGTCTTTAAAAAATTGCACATGTTTTATTGGATTTCTTTTCTTTTGCCTCTACATAATCGTGTCATCTTTTACTGTGTGTTATGAAAGAATTTGAAGGTTCTATATTGGGGTCAGCAGAAGTTTGCGCATCATTGAATACATCATTTAGTCCAAAGGGGGTTTGGGCATTTTATTGAAGCATGAATAAGATTTCCTTCTATCAATCTAATTTCTTTATCTCTACATAAAAATTATCGTGTATATATGTATTTGTTCCAGCATCGCTTATGAACGGCTTGGGCAATTATAATGAAAATTGGTACACATGTCCCTCATTGGCAAAATAAAAAGTACTGTAAATGAAATTCAATCCAATACGTCAGTATTGAGTGAGGGCAATCATCTAAATACATATAAAAGTAGACCGATTTATACGAAATTTGATTCATATGTTTCAATCGGTTGAATTATAAATATGGTGAAGTTAAATATTCTCTAATAAACCCTTCATGATGATAATTACTCCCAACTAATTTCCTTCATGGTAGATTGAGGGGTAAATAGTTTACACATAGTGATTTTATAATTAAAAATCTCCTACTGAGAAGACTCTAGAGCAGGTTCCATGGCTCCAAACAAAACAAAATTTCACTAGTATATAGTAGAAGTGATGCGCTCGGTGAAAATAGAAAAAAAGATTAAAATTCCATCAAGTTATCTGAAGATTTCTAAGATTTATTTCTAGAACCATCAGAATTAAAGAACTTAATTTTAACAACAATGGAACAATGGAATGAATTTCCCTTGATTAATTTAACAAAATATCTGCAAAGAACATCTTAGATATTAGCGCAACGCACTTTTTGACGAAAATTTTACCAATTTTCTTTACTTTTCCCCTCTTTATTTTTCTTTTTTGTCTATTTTTTTCGGTTTTCATAAAGTGCATTCCTTGTGCTGCATACTGGTGAAATTTTGTTTCGTTTGGAGCCAATGCACTGGCCCTAAGGCCTCTTTTTAATTTTAACTAAATAGGTGATCGGAAAAAGGACAACATTCCAATAGGATTCCATTGGGATGTTATCCTCTTTCCAATCACCAGTTCAATTTTAAAAACAAAGTACATACAATAAATGGACCGCTTGGACAAGAAATTTGATTCGCATGTTTCAACCTGTGACATAAAAGGATGCCAAAGTTAAATCTTCTCTGATGAACTCCTTGGGGTGATAACTTCTCTTACTGCAAGTTAGGATGTTTTTTCATACAATCAAAACAAAGGGTTACGAAATGGAGATCAGGCAGCTTTTTAAAAAATCCGGTGGGAACTCTAGTCTCTTGAAGGAGGTTGCTGGTTCGAATTGGGCTGTTTTTAAATAACATAATTTACGAAGTAAACCGAATATATACTGCGGATCTGCAGCACTTTTTATTCTGTTGTAAATCTCTTTCACTTATGAAATAAATGTTCACAGGTTTTTTTCCAGAATTCATTATTATCTTACAGGTCTGAGGCTTCTTTAGGCTATGTTGCTCACTTGACTCATTTTACACATAACTAAACGGGAACTATCCTTTTGTGCACATTTTTATTTAAATTGAGTGGTTTTATCTTCCTAAAGATGGAATTTTGTGACCGATTTTTAACTTGTTACTTGGTGTGATAGAATTTTGAAATTTTATACACTTTTGCTTTCTTGATGACAATACGCTGGTTTTTCTTTATTTTTAGAACTTGTTTATCATTCAAGCAATTAGAACAGTTAAACCTGGATTCGATACCAGTGATGTCACCTGCTAGTGAATTTTAAAAAATCTCATCTCAAGATTCCATAATATTTATAATGATAGATTATAATAAACAACTCAAAAGTAGAAATTAATTAAAATAAAAAATTCTTTCTCTTCAACTTATTAAAGACTCTTTTTATTTGTTTATTCTTAGTGCCATCAATATTTGGGCCAATAGAATTGTTCCGAATTCACAGAATATAAAGCCAGAAACTAATTAAATGTATTCTTAAAATGTTATTCCAACGAATTGAGTTATTTTTATTCAACTAACTTCCGAAAACTCTTATCACAGCAATGTAATAAATTAATTTTTCAGTCACCTCTAAAAAGTAAATACTTCAATTTTTGGTAGTCTCATTGTTTACTTTTTAAATTAAAGGCTAAGTAGTTAACCTTATTGCATAAATTATGCTTTGCTATATAATTTCAATTCAGAACATGACTGGAAATATAATATAAAATATAACACGATTATTAATTTATTGAAATATGGAAAACATCCGGAATCTACAATTTTCTTGTGCTGAAATTCATTTTAAATAAGTCATAGAAATATACATTTAGAAAATTCATTATTTTTCCTATGAGAACTCCAAAAGTGTGATTACGTAAAAAGACGAAAAATGTTTGTTTGTGAATGACAATAAAGACACTAGAAAAGAATGGGCAAGAGACATATCAAGTGAACGTTTTGAAAAAGCAGTGCTCGAATATTTCATGTGTTTTTTCCTACACAATAAATACTAATAAAAAACAGCAATGAATAGCCCAGGGAATTATTTGATTTAAAATATAAGTTAAAATAAATATAGCATTTATTCTAACGAATCCACAATTCTCTATGTGTTTTACCCTACACAATAAATACTAATAAAAAACAGCAATGAATAGCCCAGGGAATTATTTGATTTCAAATATAAGTTAAAATAAATATAGCATTTATTCTAACGAATCCACAATTCTCTATTTGTTTTTTCCTACACAATAAATACTAATAAAAAACAGCAATGAATAGCCCAGGGAATTATTTGATTTAAAATATAAGTTAAAATAAATATAGCATTTATTCTAACGAATCCACAATTCTCTAACCAAACTAAAGAACAGAACTAAGCCAAAGAAATGGGTCAGAAATCTTAAAATATGTTGATAGATTTTTTTGAAGATACGGAAGCGAAATTGCTTCTATTTTTGAAATAACACCCTAAAGGATCGGAAATTTCGTTTTGAATTTGTATCTTCTTTTTTATTTCCTTTGCATCATGAAAAATTGAACAGTACTTATGCGATTTGTGAAACATGAGGATTACATGCGCGTCTTTTATTTATCAAACAAGTTATTTCTTATGCAAAATTTTGCTCCACTAAAGTTAAAGATACATTTCTGAGAAATCCGAAGACATTTCTGAGTGTTTTCGTGGCCTAAAAACACCTTCAACTTTCACTGGATATATCTCATTACATATATATTTTCTAGGATGCTCATAGAAGCTTTCAGCAAAAAGTTACAAAGTAACCACTGTGTACCGATTTTCTATATTACATGAATTTCGAGCATTTTTCAAATGGATATCATTATCTTATTACTCAGAAGAGCAAAATTTTCGAAATCATTTTTATTCAGAAAATAACAGCATTTTATTTCAAAATGATTATTTTATTTGATTTACAGAAAATCATTCTTTTATTGTAGTAGTAAATAAATTTTAGCTGTCTTTAAAAATATATCCACATGAATGTAGTTTATAATACTTTCACTATGGAACTTAAAAAATTACATTAGTATATGCCGATAAAAATATCTATCATTATTTTTAAAATGGTTAAAATAAAATTATATTTTTTTCTATTTAGGCTATAGACACTAAATGTTTTCAGCAATCAGAATTTCTTTATATCAATTATTTTGTGAAAATAATTGCTTCGTGAAAAAACACTTAGCGTCATATAAATTTTCTAAATTTTAGCTGAATTATTTTTCCATTATTATAGATTCCTTCATAACCTTTTTCGAATCATACTACATTTGAACAAAAGAATAAATTACATTTTTTTTTATCAAACCAAAATAAACTAATTGCATATACTTCCATCAGAAATATTTTAATTATCGAACATGGACTGAACATGTGAGAAAATGAATTTTATTTTATTAAATTTTATCCATTTTTCTTTAATCTTTCTTTTTGTAATAAAAGAATCACTTTCACAGAATGTTATTAATGAACTTTCTTTACTGAACTCGTACTTTTGATGCTCCAACCTTAAAAGCCGTATGTAGCATAGAAAGTTATTGTCGCTTTGTTGAATAATGATTATTTGTTTTAACGAATAATTCATACCAACTATTAACATTACTAAAATATACATACACGTGTCTATTTTTCCACTTATACTTCTGGTCAATTTCGAAACTCTTATTTTAAGATTTATTTTTCGTCAACAGCTTGTTATTAAACTCTATGTATGCATATGCATAAAGAAAACTCCATCCTGCCAATACATCCGGGTAATTGAATGACCGGCCGCCGTGACAATTAACATGGGCACTGTGGCAGAACGCATCATAGCCCCTATTACGAACGACACATACGATGTCCCCCATTACCGGTGTACCACACCACCATTTTTACACTCAGCAGCAGGGAAGCAAGACCCTATTTACTTATTCGGCGGCTTCTCCTCCCCATATTTGTGATGCCTCCCGGTGGAAATCTAAATATACGTATAAAGAATTTTATCGCATTAGCAAGTACTTGTAAAGTTTATTTTTTCTATACATAAACATGACCAATATTTAGAAAAATATTGGGTTTTTTTCTGCATTAACTTACCAAGGGATGCATATTAATTATATGCTTTTTAGTCATCATTTCATAATATTTTATGGCGAAGTATTTATTAATTATTTTTCCACTACTCTGTTCAGTCCATGATAATCTTCGTCACAACTTTTAAAGTGCGCATAATCATGATGAAAGAGTTTTAAAATACATTTTCCTCTACGAATATAAAGAAAGAGTTTTTGTGATTCATTTTGCCTTTGAAACTTGAATGTTATACAAGGATGCAGACAAAGACACTTATAAAATTAGCTTATATGAGTAAGTTTTCAGATCAATTCTCAACATCCTTATTTTTTCTTTTCGAAGGGTATACTATTAATTCATTTTAAACTATAAACCACTTAAAAGATTTTACTAAGGATAAATAAGATATACTTATTGCTATCTTCATAAAAGGTTTTTTCATTATATTTCCGGAAAATGAAGTAATGAATTCCAAGCTGAACTTTTTTTGTTCCTAACTGCCTCTCTTGATTTTACATTCCTCCTTCTTTTAACCCTCTCACACCAAGCGAGGCGGTCCAGGGCGGTCTAAAAATTTCCCTTTAACAGCGACGAAGGCAGATCTGAGGCGGTTGGCTTCTTTTGAGGCGAGGTGAGGTTCTGAGATCGCTTAGGAGATCAGCGCGGTAGGGGGTGTAATTATCCTTGCCAACCACAGCCCATTTCCGTTCTCCTTAAGGGAAGGATATAGCAGGAGTGGGGTGGACGATCACACAGGTTGGGAGAGTCCAATTCATGTCGCTTCGTCCCACAATGTCCCAGTATTAAAGGAGCTAAAAGAAAAAAGACTCATCGGGATTAAGGAGTTAAACATATGAATATTGATATAGAAAATGCATTAAAATTTCATTTATTTGACTTCTTTAAAACAATCGGCAAGTAATACTTTTCACACATCGTCGAAATAAAATGCAGTTACTTTCATTAAAGTTACTTATCTGACTGCAATATGATATAAAAGTTAAAACTTTTGCTTCAGGAAAAAATATCGGAAAAATGGAATTCGAAATATTCCCTATTCAGCATCATCATGCTGGGCCTTCACGAGAAGTGAAAGCTGTTCCATTTGGCCCAAAGAGAGGTTTCTTTCCCACCCATTCAAGTCGACAGATTAGGCAGGTCATTCACAGAGGCTCCAAACTTTGTTCTGAGGGCACTTGTTTGAGAAGCTTCAAAGTCCCAGACTGAGTCCCACGCACTTTCCCTCTCCCAACGCTCTCTCTACACACACACACACACACACACACACACACACAGCAGCAAAGAAATAATACACACACACACACACACACACACACACACACACACACACACACACACGGGTGATTTAGAGCCGCTTCGAAGAATCATATTTCATTTTTAAGTGCATAATTCACATGTATTCCAGACTGGAATTTTTGGAACACAGGAAGGAAAAAGCATTCGTCAGTTTTAAAAACTGATGGAAATTAGCATAGCGCTTCGGGAAAGCTGGAATTCCAACAAAATCAAATTCCAGAACTTTATTTTCCAATTTCCCATTTGAGACCTCGAACGAGGCTGGGTGGTATATCAAAGGATTTTACTAGATTGGGACCTCGGTTCGAGGGTAGCAAATCGGAAATTCGCTGAGTGGGGGGAATAGTGGGGATCGAAGAGCGGTGGTAGGGGGAGCAAAGTTCGCTCCCCTACCGCCAGCGCATTTTGAAGCCGCTAGTTAATGACGTATCTGGATTCTTCGATTAAAATGGGTGGGGGAAAAAAACGAGTTTTGGACAAATGGCATGGCTAGCCTTCTTCCATTCCAATGGATTTCAAATTAGTTTAAATTCAAATAGCGCTATCTATCTGCGCCAATTTTCATCCGGATTTCCCATTTACGAAAGGGTTTGCCTTCCCATGTTCCAAAAATCATGGATTGGAACAGTGTTGAATGTCCCGCTTTATAGTTTATCAAGTAAAGGCTGTTTGCTGCGTATTGAGCTTTATACAGTTTTGCGGTTTTCTGAGAATCTAGGTATTGTAATGTAATATTACATTATCCTCTACAGAAGTGAATGGAACTATCAAAATGTGTATTTCATTTCCCTTTAAGGAAGCGTTCAAATTTAGCTGGACCAGCTCCGAATCCAGAATCCGTCCGGCAACAGAACTAAGTTTAAAATGCAAATAAGGACTCAGGCATCTGGGATAGAAAAGTGCTAAGCTTAAACTGAAAATTATTAAAACTTCATTCATTACCGTAACATGCTCATTTCAAGGAAAATCATCACCAATGACATTGCACACACACAATTAAACCATAAGAATGAAGCTATTCAAGTATTAACATACCTGTTAAAACATCAAGTGCATAATACTCAGTGTAAACACATCAAAATATCTAACTGACACCAAGTCAATAACTTAAAATTGTTTCATAAAAATAACATTCAATAAACCCCACTTCCTAAGGTGTATAAACATTGATAATCCATAAGCCAATGATATGGCATAATCAAAAGCATAAAATTCCGTTAAAACACACCTCCTCAACAATTACACATAAAATACTCTTGAATAAAATCGGTTGAAAAATCTTTAAGAAAGCAGGAAACAAATATCCTTCACCATGTCCGAACATGATCAATGTCATTCATAGAATTCAATTCGTACCTTAAGAGTAATGTTACAGTCATGGAAAGTCGCTTCCCAGCAATGCAGGTCTTATGGTTGGGAAGAGGGTTTTAAGGTGAAGCTATGAGTGACCTCTAGCGTTGGCACGGATGACCTTAAAACTGAGCACCATTTGGCGACAAATTTGACCTTGAATAGATACTTTCGAAAATGCAACCCTTTTCTCGATATTTGGTTAGGGTCGAGATCTGTGATTTTCATGAAAATTCTATGTGACGTCACGGCCTAACGGGGAGAGCATATAAGACCGCGTTTGGACCACAACAGCGTCTTTCGAACGACTGGTTACTTCTCTTTGAAGCGCGAACGTCTTCGGAGTTCTATCCGCTGTGTGAGCTAATCAGCTGGTGAGCTGAGCTGCTATTGTCGTTACTAGTTATTTGCTGACTGTTTGTGCTGTTAGATATCAAAGTGCTGAACTGTCATTACCTGTGAATTGTTGTCTATTTACATTGGTAATCTGTGGAAGGACTATTGTTTCCTGTCCGTGTGTTACGTGTTTTCCTGCATATTTGTAAATAAACCTTCATTCTCCATTATCCTGCGTGTTGGACTGTTTACACCATACACCACAGAGAGACCTTTTGCAACATTGGTGCCAGAAGCGGGATAGTGTGTATGGTGAATACGAGATCTCAGACGAAGATGGCTGACAACGCTGATCTACTTGCTCTCTTAGCCTAGATGAAGAAATCTATGGAGAAGGGACAGGAAGAAATGAAGAAGGGACAGGAAGAAATGAAGAAGGGACAGGAAGAAATGAAGAATGGGATTCAATCACACATCGAAAGTAAAGTCGGAGAAATTAAAGATCATGTCAACAGTTGCATAGAGAAAATAGAAGCAGATGTCCAAAGCGTGAAAAGAGAGATTGGAGAGGTAAAGGGCGAGGTTGAAAGGAAGATTGAGGAAGTGGAAGACAAAGTACAAGGAAAGATAGAGGAAGTCAAAGAAAAAGTTCAAGTGAAGATCGGCGACCTAGAGAAGAGGCTTAGTGAACTCGAGGACAGACCAATCAATTTCCCGGCAAATCCAGACCTCACGTATTCCAGACCAACTGTCAAATCCCTGACATTCGACGGACAGACGTCATGGACTGTTTTCAAAACTCAGTTTGACGTTGTGAGCTCTGCGAACGGATGGAATAATCGTGTGAAAGCCAGTCAACTTGTGGCCTCTCTCCGAGGATCAGCGGTGGAAGTTCTTCAGGGAATACCTTCTGATAAGCTGACGGACCTTATGACCATCGAGAACGCTCTAGAAGCCCGATTCGGAGACAGTCACCTGACCCAGTTTTATAGGACTGAATTGAAGACGAGACGGCAGAAGCCAGGAGAAAGCTTTCAGGTGTTAGCCGCCGATGTGGAGCGACTAATGAGCCTGGCCTACGCCGAGTGCCCTCAGGATGTCCGAGACGGCCTAGCAGCCCAGTACTTTGTCGACGCTATCAGAGATGAAGATACTCAGCACGCAACAAGGTTGATGGATGCCAAAGACTTGAAATCAGCCTTGGCATATAGCATGAAGCATAAGGCTGCGAAAACTGTTTCCAAAACATCCCGAAATGTAAGATCGATACAGGTAGAGGATGGTACTGGGAAAGAAAAAGATGAGAAATTCGACTGTTTATTGAAAACTTTGGAAAAATTATTAAACAGTCATGTTGCTGGGAAGAAGAACACTCCTCGACGAAATCCGAACGTGACTTGCTGGAAGTGTAACAAAAAGGGGCACGTACAGAGGGAGTGCCAGACAATTTCTCCCAACCAGGAAAACTAATGTATGGCCGTCTTACGGGGCGAAGGCTGCCTTTTCTCAATAAAGCCCCTGAAGGAGGACTGAAAGTTTCCGCACTTTGCGGAGGAAAAAATGGACTCTACTTGGAAGGATTTATTTGCGGTATCCCTTGTTTAATGTTGGTGGACACCGGTGCAAATGTCACTCTCGTAAGAACAGACTTGGCCCAGAAATTGAAGGAGAATTTTATTTACACGGCTCCTAACATTTCTTTAAAGACCGCTACTGGTGAGAAGACAGATATATGCGGGAAACTGGATGCAGTAATTGAATGGGGATACAGAAAATTCCAACACAAAATCTACGTTGCTGACATCACCGATCCCTGTATTCTCGGCCTGGATTTTCTACAAAAATTTAACTTCACGGTAGACTTGGAGAAGAACGAAATTCGGACAGGAGGAGAGGAAATTCCTTTGTTTTTAGCCAGTGCGGAGCATTCAAAGTTATGCTCTGTATTGGCTAAAGAGAAAACTATTATACCAGCAAGATCGGAATGCCTTATCCAGGGAGTCCCAGAAGTTTCTGGAAAATTCAGGTACGCCGTGACAGACTTTCCTAGCCAAGTTTCCCAGAAAGTTGTCCTTGTGGCGGCTACACTCGTTGATTTAAAAAGAGAAGCCATCCCCGTTCGAGTTCTGAATCTGGACAATAAACCCAAGACTGTCGACAAAGGAGCTGTTATTGCGACGTGTGAACCAGTGGTGGATATCGTTGCTCGTCCTCAAGAATTTTCTGAATCACTACGTCTCCCGTTAATCTTGGAGAATCTTGAAGGGCTTAATGAAGAACAACGAACAGCAGTGAAGGAATTGCTACAAGAATTTCAAAACTTGTTTTCTACTAGTGACTCTGATGTCGGCCGCTGCAATATGACTCAGCATAGAATTAATACAGGTAATCATCCACCAATCAAACAATATCCAAGACGTTTGCCTCTTGCAAAGAAAGTGGAGCGCTTAATTAAAGAAATGGTGGATAACGGAATAATAGAAGAATCGTCAGGACCTTGGGCTTCGCCTATTGTGCTTGTTAAGAAGAAAGATGGGTCGACACGTTTCTGTGTTGACTACAGGAAGTTAAACGAGATTACGATAAAGGATAGTTATCCTCTACCCCGGATAGACGACACCCTGGATGCTCTGAACGGAAGCCAATGGTTCTCGACATTAGACTTGAAAAGTGGATACTGGCAAGTCGAGATCCAACCTGAAGATAAAGAAAAGACAGCCTTCACCACCGGACAAGGACTCTGGCAATTTAAGGTAATGCCCTTCGGACTTTGTAACGCCCCTGCCACATTCGAACTATTAATGGAGACAGTATTGCGTGGACTTACGTCTGAAGCCCGCCTAGTTTATCTTGATGACATTATTATAGTAGGACGAACATTTCAAGAACATCTTGATAATATTCGTAAAGTATTCCAGAGACTGCAAAAAGCTAACCTCAAGCTAAGTCCAAAGAAATGCAGATTCTTCCGAAAGGAAGTTTCTTATCTTGGACACATAATTTCAGCGGACGGAGTTAAAACCGACCCAGAAAAGACTAAGGCAGTAGTTGATTGGCCTCGTCCAGAGACAGTACACGATCTCCGAAGTTTCCTTGGACTTTGCACCTATTACCGTCGTTTTGTAAGGAATTTCTCTGCAATAGCAAGACCCCTACATAAACTAACTGAAGCTAGATCAAACTTTAATTGGACTGAAGAATGCGAGAAATCTTTCAATAGTCTAAAACAGGCTTTGATAACGTCCCCTGTCTTGACCTACCCCCGGACTGACAAGGAATTTATCTTGGATACGGATGCTAGTAATGAGGGAATAGGAGCCGTGCTCTCTCAGAAGATTGGAAACGAAGAATGTGTCATCGCTTACTTCAGCAAGAGCTTGGGTAATCCAGAAAGAAATTATTGTGTCACGCGTAAAGAATTACTAGCCATCGTGAAATCTATAGAGCATTTCCATCACTACCTCTATGGACGTAAATTTCTTCTCCGGACTGATCATGCATCCCTTAGATGGCTTTTGAATTTTAGGGAACCGGAAGGCCAGATAGCTCGCTGGATCCAAAGACTGCAAGAATATGAGTTCGAAATCCAGCACCGCAAGGGAACCTCTCACGGAAATGCAGATGCTCTCTCTCGAAGACCCTGTAAAGAGAATTGCAAACATTGCACGAATGCAGAGGAAAAAGTTCGGAATGGGAACGGACATTTCCGTGAAAGTTTTAACAACTGAGGATGCCTGGTCTTCAAGTGAGGTTCAAAAGGCACAGCTAGAAGACCCTGCTATTAGGCCAATTCTGGAGAGGAAATTAAATTCGGAAGATCGACCATCTTGGCAAGAAATCGCTCCGGAAAGCCCTGCAACAAAACGATATTGGGCTCTTTGGGACTCCTTACACCTTAAGGATGGTGTTTTATATCGTAAGTGGGAGAGTGACGACGGAAGTTCTTGTCGCTGGCAACTAATTCTTCCGAAAAGCAGAATTCAAGAAGTTCTGAGAGAGACTCATGACAGCGCAAGTGGAGGCCATTTTGGAGTTATGAAAACTTTGAGCAAAACCCGAGAGCGATTCTATTGGGATAGACTTCGCGCCGACGTCGAAAAATGGTGCAGAGAATGCCACGCTTGCGGAGGCCGAAAAGGACCCAAAACAAGAACTAAAGGCCGTTTACAGCGTTATAATGTGGGCGCACCTTTCGAAAGAATGGCTTTGGATATTTTAGGACCTCTTCCTGTAACGAGAAAGGGCAATCGGTATGTACTGGTATTGATGGACTATTTTACCAAATGGCCAGAGGCAATCCCCATTCCAGATCAGGAAGCCTCGACTGTGGCTGAAGAACTTGTTCGAGCATGGATTTCGCGGTATGGCGTACCTATGATATTACATTCGGATCAAGGTACAAATTTTAATTCCGCTCTCTTTACTGAGCTCTGCAAACTTTTAGGAATTCTGAAGACTCGAACGACGGCGTTACATCCTGAGTCCGATGGCATGATCGAGAGGTTTAATCGAACGATTTTAAACCATCTATCTTTATTTGTATCGAAGAATCAGACTGACTGGGATACACATTTACCACTCTTTCTCTTGGCCTATAGGAGCGCAGACCATGAAGCGACCGGATGCACTCCAGCAGATATGCTTTTTGGTCGAACACTGCGATTGCCATGTGATATCCTATTTGGACGACCGAGTGATACGCATTCCTCGCCCAATGAATACCTGAATAATTTAGAGGCACGTTTGGAAAGCGTACATGCGTTTGCCAGAGAGCGAATTAAATTGGCCAGTGAACGAATGAAGACTCGCTACGATTCCGGAGCAACCGGCCATCATTTTAAGGAGGGAGACCAAGTCTGGATGTATAACCCGAAGCGACGGAGAGGTCTGAGCCCGAAATTACAGCAGAACTGGGAAGGACCTTATACTATCGTCAAGAAACTGAACGATGTCATCTACAGAGTTCAGAGGTCACCTAACGCAAAGCCAAAAGTAATTCACATCAATCGGCTAACCCCCTACCGGGCTACTGATCACAGTTCGGTGTAATGAGACTGCCGGGACGTCAGTCTTTGAAGAGGGGAACAGTGTTACAGTCATGGAAAGTCGCTTCCCAGCAATGCAGGTCTTATGGTTGGGAAGAGGGTTTTACAAGGTGAAGCATGGAGTGACCTCAGCGGCTCTCGTGGCACGCATGACCTTGGCGACAAATTTGGCGACCTTGGCGACAAATAGATTATTCTCGAAAATGCAACCCTTTTCTCGATATTTCTATTAGGGGCCGAGATCTAGGATTTTCATGAAAATTCTATGTGACGTCACGGCCTAACGGGGAGAGTATATAAGGCCGCGTTTGGACCACAACAGCGTCTTTCGAACGACTGGTTACTTCTCTTTGAAGCGCGAACGTCTTCGGAGTTCTATCTGCTGTGTGAGCTAATCAGCTGGTGAGCTGAGCTGCTATTGTTGTTACTAGTTATTTGCTGACTGTTTGTGCTGTTGGATATCAAAGTGCTGAACTGTCATTACCTGTGAATTGTTGTCTATTTACATTGGTAATCTGTGCAAGGACTATTGTTTCCTGTACCTGTGTTACGTGTTTTCCTGCATATTTGTAAATAAACCTTCATTCTCCATTATCCTGCGTGTTGGACTGTTTACACCATACACCACAGAGAGACCTTTTGCAACAGTAAGTGTAAAATGAGCGCACTCCCTGTCCTTAACTTAAGAGCAAGTATTATTTAATTTAACCCTCACCGGCTTCGACTACCTACCAAATATGGTGTACGTGCGCATGAGAGCCGGCAGGAAATATTCACAAAACAAACATGTCGAAACATATAAAAACACAGTGTCAAAAATCAAGAACATTCCACATACATGTTAACATTCAGAAAAATCAAGAAAAGCTCTGACAAAAGAAACAATGAATAAAAAATAAACTAAATTTAAATTAACATAGATTACAAAATAGATTGAAAAATAAAATTTCAATACTAAATTTTTAAGAAAAGCGGAAAGAAAGACCAAATTAGAAAATATAAAAAAATGTGGTAAAAAATAAAAGTAAATAAGCATAGAAATAAATATATTTCTTTTTATAAATATATATATTAAAAGAATTTATGTATTTATATATATATATATATATATATTTATAAGCATAGAAATATATATATAAATAAGCATAGAAATGTATGCATTTAACAGTTACACACTCTGAAATTCCAGAGTTAAGAGTTTGTGAAGAACAATCCTTAAAAAGTTTTGGAGACTGGGGAACAGAAGAAGAGTTTTCAATGAAGCCTTCGAATCCAAATTCAGCGTTTCTCTTTCATGTTTCTAAATCCCACACTCCAAGAGAAGAGGTTAAGCATCTTTCTTGTCTGCTCCACAGTTACACTTCTCACGCTTACCAAGAATCTAGCCTGTAATGTTTTGAAGATTCCATGTCTAGTATATATCTCGTTAAGGAAAAAGTCACCTTTTAATCTCTGTCAAAAAATTCCCTCGTAACTATACCTTTTCTTGAGTTAGACAGTGAACATCTTGCATGCAAAATGTCCATAGCTTTTTTCTTTAATCGTGTCTTTTCTTGAGATTTTGAATCGAAAGTTTTGAAATCCAAGCGTAGTTTTTTGGTTGCGAGTTTATCGCCTCTCTCATTTCCTGTTTGTCTCATGTGGGCTTTAACCCAACGTAATGTAATTCCCTGATCATATTTAATTATTTTACTTTTAATATCGTTTAAGGTTACATTTTTTCTTTCAGATGTTCTAATGCCATAATAGCAGATCTTGAATCTGAAGCTATTGTACAATTATCCCATTGTTACTCGATAATATATTGAACTGCAAGCTTTATGGTCATAACTTCAGCCATACAGATAAGAGCAAGTACATGGATAAAACAAGAAAATTAAAATGTATATAAGCTAAAATACAAGACAGTATCCAAGAGAGTCAACGATTAAAAACGTTTTAATTCACAAAGTATAATCATAAAAGTTTCTGCAGCCCCAGTTATGCAGCTCAAACAGTCGATTTATTATATGTCAAGTGTTCTTATAAATAATGTTCGCCTATTCAGAAGGCCCCAGAGCCTCTTCTATGGCTCCAAACGAAACAAAGTTTTATTAATATGTAGCGCAAGTGATGCGCTCTACGAAAACCGAAAAAATAGTAAAAATAAAGAAAGAAAATAGATCTTATTCTCATCAATAATTTACACTGCGTCAATATCCGAGGTGATTTTTGTAGAAATTTTGTTAAATTAATCACGGAAAATTCATTCCGTAGTAGTTAAAAGTAAATTCGCTAATTCAGATGGCTCTAGCTATAGATCATTGGTCTATATAATCTAAAAATCGCAAATGGACGAGAAGTGTTTATAGTGTAGAATGATTAAAATTTAACACAACTTTAAATACATAAATCATTCCGTTTTGCGCAATCAAAGCACTTTAAAATACACGTAAATAAATGTTCATTTTAAAGCAACATTTGAATTTAGAGAAGGGTCCATTTCTATTATTGGTACTTATTTTTTGCTATCAGCAAAAGGAATTACCACTTAACTTGTGATGTTATTTCAACAATTTATTTATGTCATACTGATATAGAATTCAGTTAGAAAATATTCCCTACATTTTGTTACAACGGATTTCTCATATAGAGGAATGTAAACATTTCCACCATTTTAAGAAACAAGAACATAAGCCAAACATAAATTTTCTATTCATTATTAGGAAATAATTTATATTACATAAACTGTTTTCTACAAAAAATGTTCACAATGAAACAAACAAATCTCTAACCGTTAACGGATTTTTGTTGAATATAAAAGACGTATAAGATAGGATGACATTATTATGGATATTCTTTGACTTCAATACACAAGTCTCAATAAAGAGTCTAGGAGATATATTCCTGTTTCACGTTCAATGATTCTGAATGTCAGACTTTGATTTTATAGATAAAAGACGTTCTTTGATGCGGTTCAAGTGCGCGAAGTAGATGAATGTGCGCGTAAATCGCGAATATCATTCACAAAGAAAAGATATCTTCATCATTACCATGAAAGCCATTATAATATCTTTGGATGATTCATACCAAAGAATGGATGATCACCCCATTTCATCTGAAAATGCTCTATACTCAAGATGAATTTAATAGTGAATGAATTTCATTAACCAGAAACTTTATGGCTGATTTGATTGGCAGTAATAGAAGACATTATGATGTTCTGTCGCCGCAGATAATCATAAAAGAATTAAATGCGTCTGTGGTTAGTGAAAGAAAGGGAAGAAGCCATATTACCTGAAATTCTTTGTATTCAGAAATATACAGAAAATAAATATAGTACTGAAACAGTTATAAATCGGGGATAATTCGCAATTTCTAGCCATATCGTACAGATATGGCTAGAAGACAGTTTTTAAAATATATAATTTACAGTAAATGAATACTGAGGTAAAAAGTAATCAAAAACATTTGAAAAAATCAAATTCTTTATTACTAAACGAGTGAATAGCACCTAATTGTTTTTTTAAAAGTTGAAACTTTCTTTTAATTCATGAACAAATCATCTCATATACAAAACATTGGGTAATTAAAATTCATTTCTTTTACATAAAACAATCAGTATATCAATATGAGTTTTAAAACAAATCAGAGTAATTATTTCCGCATTCTAAAAATGCTCTCTAATCAGATACAAATTAGCTTGACATTACTGGAAAATTTATTCTGTGTATCATCAATTCAACGTACTACTCTTCAGTATGACCTTAACGTATTTAAAAGTAATTGATATATTTGAAAAAAATCAATTTTTAACACAAATAATCGATATTCCGTGTAATGTAATTCAATATTTTAACCGATAATTATTTAATTTTATGGTTATTTGTATAGCCTTTAGATTTATATAAATGCATATTATGTCATTCACTAGCAACGATATTGATTGTAGCTTTCTATATACTACTTTTGAATCGAATAGACACCGGAAATAGGATCACCTTCCAATAAGGTATCTATTCCCTTCCTATGAAGCAGCATTCATGCATTTCATGTAATATCTCAGATCAATCAAAAAGATATTTTGATTAAAACGTATGCTTCACTACATTGTACAATTGATTGAATTATGATATCTATCAAATGCTATGTTAATTTAGCATATCCGATGTTAAAATTGATTACATAACACGCCACAACTTGCAACGAAATAAAGCATCAAAAGGAGAATACTGACGCACATAATTTACTCTTAACAGCTATTGTCACCGAATTCTTTTCAATCATTGAAATAATCATAAACAAAAACTATAAAAAATTGGTTAATCACCAAAACCGTAAATGTTAGTGGCTTTATTTTGCATGGAAATTCATTTTTTTAAAATCCTCCGTATTGATATAACAAAAAACATAGGGGTTGGTGATGGCCTGGTAGTCATATCTCGATTTCGGAATAGGTCATCTATAACTTCTAGACCCGATTACATCTAAGATCCGCAGTGCATATAGGCCTCGTGCATATCAAATATGCCTTCAAGGGCCGAATGATTTTACATTGATTTGGTGTGGAAAGATGGTGAGCCAGTTCTAAGTTCAGGTGGCATCTCGGAAACTAAATATAATTCATCATTCACCTGACCTTAAAAGCGTCCATGAACACAGTAATGACACATATTTAAAAAACGAACATTTAATCAAGGATATTTATGGACAACAAACGCCCATCCCGTGCAATATTCATTTCACAGTGCCATGTGGAAGGAAACAGCAAGTTCGAAAAAACCTATCATTCTACGTATAGCGGAGCGCTGAAGTTACAGCGAGGGTTTCAGTTCTGCCTGTCTTTTACGACTAACATCGTCACAGTTTGGTCAATCGGCGTCAGTTGTTGGTGTCGATGAAGGATTTAATTGTAAGTTCGTTCGAAAATCTTACGAAAATGTCCGCTGAAGAAAGAAGTCTTCACTTTTCTCGGCATTCAGAAATCAACATGTTTTCACAGGTCGAGATTTTGAATGACAGTGTGAGCAAAACCCTCGCAAATCTAAGCTCACAAGAGAATATTGGTTTGGAATATTGAGAATATACAAGAAGAAGAAGAGAAAAAAGGTTTTGAAAAAAAATAAAAAAAAGTATTGTTTGTTTGTGTTCTTCTACTGATTTAAGTTAGGCCCATCGATTTAGAAACACGCTGGAGACTAAAATTGAATTTAAAAATAAATTATCATACCTGAGAGATAGAATAGGATGGTTATTCCTCATTTTTTACAAATTATCTTCAAATCACTCATTTAGCAATGAGTGACATGCTTGAAATTAATTCATGGCTTCTCATAGAGATGTGTTTTTATTAAAACATATCCCCATGAATATGAAAGACTTTCAACAAACCAACTAATGCTGGTTTGAAACAATTCCTTTCAGAAACCGGTATTAAGATAGAAATTAAGTTAAACGGTGTCATACTATATAAAATAAACTTTCTTTTGAATTGCCGTTTCGAAGTTTGACAGAATTTTTTGATTATTTATTATATTTATAAATTTGTATAATATAATATTGTTTATTATAAAGTTTTCATACTATCGCTTAGAATATAGTGTTTTGCCTTTCAAAAAAACGGATCATCCAACTTAATGGAAGTACAGTTTGAAGAATGTAACAGAATTAGAGATTAAATTGCAATCAATTTTTGCAATCGAGATTGAAATGAAAATTTTAGCAAAAATTTCAATTAAAATTTTTCTTAAAAATCAGCAAGAGTATTCAGGGTATTTTTTTCCTGAAAAGCTTTGATTTGTGGTAATTTATTAAATTTACCAAACCATATCATAAAAGATATATTTTCAAAAGATTTTGTGACTTTCAGGCTTGCTACACGAAGTCTTCAATTTATTTAAAAATCATCCACAAACGAATACAAAGGTATACAGGGCTTGTTAAAGCTATCAAATGAAATATCTATTCAAAATAACTCAAATTCTGTAGACATTTCAATAACATAATCTTATCATCGGAAAAGCCTAAAAGAATGCTTTAAAAAGGTGCTGATACTGGATGGCGTTAAAATTCTGGGTGAAGATAAAAAGAACTCCAGCTCTTCATCCAGCAAATGATAGCTGCCCGCGGGACAATGTCCTCGAATCTTTGCGATCACTGTCGTCATAAACGTATTCTTTATCAAAGAAAATACCACCCTCCTTTGTGTATAATATTTCACCTACTACACAGAAATAATTATCTTCCAAAGTACTCAGGAGTGACACATAACAAAAGATTTACAATGTGGATACAACGACTTAACACTATCTGATTTATGCTTTTGAAGTAAAACTAGCAAATTATGCATATCTCATGTTGGGAACTTGAACCGTGCAAAATTAAAATGACGCGAAACTACGTTATTTCGATTTTGCCAGTGTTGGAAAACCAAGTACAAATTTTCTTTCAAATGCATAGCTCTGTACCTCAGAGGTAAACTATCTTAAGCACATTTTAAAGAATTTACAAGAGAGTCAAAAGAAATTCCACAGTGCAATGTATTGCTAGACACAGTGTATTTTTTGTGAGAGGTTATCTTTTGTTCTTTGCAACCTACAGCTACGAGGTTTGGCACATTTGAAGATGCTATCGGGATAATGCAAATACGATAAAAACAGCAAAATTGGACTTAGGATAGTTTACCTCTGAGGTACGGAGGTAGATTTTAGAAAAAGACTACAGTTCATTTGAAATAAATTTAAGTAAATTTAAGTAAATTTAATAACCCTGAACAATATATCGATTATGCAATTATATGAGAAGAGTGTAAGAAATATAATAAAAGTAATTTTAAGGAATATAATTATAAACTTATGAGTATATTTTTTAATTATTATTTATGCAACGAAAAAGCATACGGACATCAAGTCAAAATGCACCTCTTCTTAAATTGTCAATATCTATTAAAAATGAATACTTTCTCCCTAAAAAATACATCAATTTATAAGAAAGCAGAATTATTTCTGAATCAGAATTTAATGCTTGTCTTAGAACTGTGCAAATTTTCAGTTATAAGGTAAAAATGTTAATGATGATTTTGTGTATCACTGTGTGGTGTAGGGTTAACTTGATTTGATCTTTATCCGTTAAAGTTGTTTTTAAATAATTGTTGCTTCACTAGAAGATTATAATATTTCAAAAATATCCAGCCAGCTTCCCACCGACTATTATCAAGTTTTAGACCCTGTGTCGGCTGAGAAATAAAAAAATATCCAGCTTTTTATAGTTAGAAAAATGTTATGAAATTTTCCCGATTTTCATTTCAAGACAAATGGTACATAACACAATAATTTTATCTTCTTTCTGTTACTAATAATGTAGACAACGGAGGTCTGAAATGGGGATGAAAAAACAATAAATCATATAGTTTTGAAAATTGGTACACGTGTTTGTGAGGGGCTTATGATGAACGTACTAAAAGTCCCCGGTTCTGGGGGGTGAGCTCGCGGCACCATCTTGCATTTCATCCCCCCTTTTTTATTTCTTTCCTAAATATCTAGAAAACTATTCAGTTTTCAAATTACAAATGATTTAACAAATTAAAAAGCGTAAAATATTCCCTACAAATACATACTTTTATTTTTCTTCCAGCTTTAATAGTCTTCGAGATAATGGTTCTCAAAGCTTGCAGCCATCTTGGATTTCCTCCTCCCACTTTTCAGATTTTCTTGCATATCTCGAAAATTATTCAATATTGAAATTACATGTGATTTAACAAATTAAAGAGCGTACGATTCCCTACAGATTGGTACTTTGAGTTTTCTTCAGGCTTTAATAGTTTTTGAGATAATTGGTCTCAAACGAATAAATTTGTAAAAAAATCTTAATTGATAGTACAATAAACAAAAAAATCATATAGCTTTTAAATTTGGTACAAATGTTCTCGACGGTCTCTTGTTTAACATAGTAAAAGTCCCTGATATTGGGGGAAGCTCTCGTCCCCATCTTGGATTTCATCCCCCATTTTTGTTTTTTCTGAATATCTCGAAAACTATTCAATTTTCAAATTATAATTGATTTAGCAAATTAAAGAGTGTAAAATTCCTTACAAGTACATATTTTTTTTCTTCCAGCTTTAATAGTTTGCGAGATAATGAGTCTCAAAGATTATCGCCATCTTGGATTTCATCCCCCTTTTTTACTTTTTCTTGCATATCGATTCAATTTTCAAATTACAAGTAATCTAAAAATTAAAGAGCGTAAAATTCTCTACAAATAAATGCTTTTATTTTTGTTTTAGCTTCAATAATTTCGGAGATAATGGGTCTCAACTTTTGCCGCCATCTTGGATTTTATCCCCCGTCTTAGTTTTTCTTACATATCTCAGAAACTGTTAAAGCTAGAAAAAATAAAAGCATGCATTTGTTGCGAATTCTACGATCATCAATTTGCTGTATTAGAAGTAATTTAAAAATTTGATAGATTTCGAGATATTCAAGAGAAACTGAAAAAGGGAGATGAAATTCAAGATGGCGATAAACTTTGAGATCCATTATCTCGAAAACTATTAAAGCGGGAAGAAAACCAAAAGTATGTACGTGTAGGAAATTTTACACTCTTTAATTTGTTAAATCAGTTTTACTTTGAAAATTGAATACTGTTCAAGATATTCGGGAAAAACTAAAAATGGGGGAATGAAATACAAGATGGCGGCGCGAGCTCCCCCCGCAGGATCGGGGAATTTTACTGTGTTCAACAAGAGACCCTCGAGAAAATTTCTGCTAATTTTAAAAATGATATGATTTTTTTGTTTTTCTTCGAACCCTTCGTTTATTGTACTATCAATTAAGATTTCTTATAAATTCATCCATTTTGAAACCAGTTATCTCAAAAACTATTAAAGCATGAAGAAAAATCAAATTATCTATAAGTAGGGAATCGCACGATCATTAATTTGTTTATTCACATGTAATTTCAATTTTGAATAGTTTTCGAGATATTCAAGAAAAACTGAAAAGGAGGGAGGAAATCCAAGATGGCGGCAACATTTGAGAGCCATTGTCTCCAAGACTATTAAAGCTAGAAGAAAAATAAAAGTATGTATTTGTAGGAAAGTTTACGCTCTTTAATTTGTTGAATCATTTGTAATTTGTAAACTGAATAGTTTTCGAGATCTTCCGGAAAAAACAAAAAAGGGGATGAAACCCAAGATGGCGCCTCGAGTTCACCCCCCAGGACCGGGGACATTTAGTATATTCATCATAAGCTCTTCCCGAACATGTGTGCCAATTTCCAAAATTATATTATTTTTCGTCTTTTCCAAACCCTTCGTTTACTGGACTATAAGCTCTCACACACATGAGGAATATTTTTATACCACACACACACATTTGAACGTTTTGTCCGTGTTTTCTTATATTTATTTAATGTCACTTTAATAATGCAATTAATGTCCGAGCTTAATTAACTTAACATTTTAATATTTAACAATAATTAGCAACCATTTTAAAGCGGAACACCATCTTAATAAATATATATGTACACATTTAAAGCGGAATATTTTAACAAATGCATATGTACATATTTAAAGCGAAATAATCCATTTAAAATTGTATTAGCTGATATAAGATACAAATACTAATTCTAATGGCAATATTTACATTCTGTCAGTTATATTTTCAATCTTGTAATTTCAACAAAAATTATAAAAATAAAGTAAAATTTTCTTGAAACTTTTGTCTAATCTGAAATTTTTTTTAAGGAAAAGAAATTCCCAATTTATAGAATTCTCAAAAATTAAGCCTTCTACAAAATACTAGATGCAGAAATTGCAAATTAAATTCTGTAAGTTGCAGTTTCAACATCGCAGTCTTGCAACTTCGGAAATATTATGAAGAAAGTTTTAATAATTTCCGGAACTTTTAAATCTTGCACAATTTGAAAAATTTTAATTGTAAACTAATCTGAACAATTTAAAATAAAATCTTAAAAATTATGTACAGTCCCATACTTGTGTCTTATTATCTTCATAAAAAGCATCTAATTAATTACAAAAATAATAATTTTCCTTTATTAACTGTATTGAAACATACATAAAATCTCATATTAATAGATTTCATACCTATAATGGCTGAAAACACATTTAAATATTACAAGCAGCAAGCGCTCCTAAGGTCTGGTATATAGACGCTAGGAAATATTCCGACAGACTTATAATCTGAAATTTCTATTATATCCAATCCAAACATTAACCCTTTAAAAGGTGCACACGTACGTCGTGCGTGCATCGAATTATCGCGTTTTTAGTCTTATAAACTAAAATTTAATCATTAAGAAGCTTTATAATTTCACACAAAAACTACGTAGAATCCATAAACATCTAAAGTATTCTTTGCCTTCTTAGGTGAATGAAGACGGCATTCCCTTTCCAAAATAGAAGGGGTCATCTTATTCGATAGCAAGAAAATGAAACTGTTAATTAACCAGTAACTGTTGTTTTACTGGTTAATATTTTGAAGGAATAGGCGAAGTTCAGATGTTCTGAAATATGTGAAATTTTAGAAAGTTCTTTAGATTTGACTATAACGTATATCAAAAGCATCAGTGATTACTCATTAGATTTATGTAACTTACTTTATATAACTTACTCTACTTAAATAATTAATTAGATGGCTTAACAAGATGTTTCACAGGAGTAATAACGATCATACTCTTCTGAGCATCTTACAGAAGAGCTTCGAGCCGAGGAAAACCAAGTGACGGAGTATCGATTGAAAGATGAAAATCAATTTTGGCTTCATAATTTTTGCTTAGATGTTGTTGATTTTGTTTTATTGATTTTGATTATGATGAATAATGCAAGCATCCTCTTCAAAAGATTAATTGAAAGGATTAGGGAAAGAAAATTAAGTTTTGACTTTGATATAAATTTGATTTAAATTAATGACTGATGCCAATGAAATTTAAGGGAATTTCCACAGACACTTCGATTAGAGTACGAAGCTGAAAATTAATTTAATAATAAATTCTAGTATTAGTTAAGATAGTTTCATTAAGAGAATTTTCATGTACAGTTTATATTATATTATATTATATTATATTATATTATATTATATTATATTATATAATACATTACATTTATCTATATGGAACAGAGATGATGGTATAATTGGGAAGTGGTGAGGAAATAAGATGTAATTTTCTGGATGTGCATTTTTTTGTATTTTCTGCTTCTTAGCACTACACTTCTCTGCTTTAAGTGAAGTGGACCGATAATATATGGTTATGTCTACATTTCTAAAATGTTTCTAAAATATAATTGTTAATATTCTGTGGCCTCATCATCAGGGTGATATATTTTCATGGAAATTTTAAATTTTCACTTACCTAATATTGCATAACTTTCACCGTTATATATCACGAAACTGCCTGAACACCATAAAATCAAACAATCCAGATACTTGTTGTTTGTAACAATCATAATCAGAAATTATTTGATAATTATGAATGAATAAATAAAATTTTAAGTAGACAAAATTTGATTGACAAAATTTCGAAACTAATAATCCCTTTCAAATCTAATTTCCCACAAAAGAATAATTTTGGTTTCTGATTTTTATGGATTTAGGATTGTCACTATAAAACATGTCACTTCAGCAATATTTGAAGATCCTTATATTTAAGTGGACGAATTCGTAATTATTGTTTAGATAACACATTATTATTCATTAATCGATCCAAATTTATACAATTTCTTTATGAAATGTTCTTGCATTTCTTTATTCAGTAGACATGTGAGAAATTAACGTTGCCTGAATAACATTAAAATGAAAGAGATTATCTCTTTGACTGCAAAAAGGGTAGCAATATTCCTTATATATTAGAACCCCGGGAATCCGAACCCCAGGAATGCAAAATTTCGGAAATCCGAACATGCTTTTGTAATTTTCTGAAAAATATTCACTAAAATATGAAGAAAAAATAACACAAAGGTCAGTCCCAATTAGTTCAGATTCCCGAGGTTCTACTGTATTTCATATTCATAAATATACTTTGTATGAATTTCCTTGGTAAAAATACTTTTCACCTTAATAATATCATCGAAGCATCATTTTATTACTATAAAATACATAGCAATCCTAATAAATACAATCATTCTACATTTAATGGAAAAAAAGAGGAAATATAGCTTGCGGTGATGTTTAAAACATTTTATTGAATAAAGTGCAATTAGAATTATCTTATTTTTCAATTATAACTGAGAAAGAAGGAAACTAAATTGCTTTCCTAGCTCATTTATGGGTGTAAATAAATTTTATTTTTTAATATTCCACTTTCTATTTGCTTTATTCAAAAGTCTCGGAAACCACTTGCTTTGAAGTATATTTTTTGTGAAGAAAGAAAATTTTTAAACGCTCGTTTGTTATTTAGGCGGTTTAAATTAGTTTGTTTTGCGAAAAACAAAAGTGGAATCAATTAAAATATTCATTTGATGTCCACGCAGGTCATTGGAAAGCAATAAATATATATCCGTGTTTTCGTAGTAACGAAAAAAGAATCTGACAACTTAAATTCATTTTATGAATCATTTTCATCTCAAATTAAAAAGTGCAAAAGGGAGTCAGAAAATTGCATAATTAATTGAAAGCTCGAAAAAGATGTTTTTATCAATGAGAATTACTTATAAAAGGGACTTTCATTCAATGCGGTGTTATATTTCATTTCGTATATTTTTTTCATGCTTCCTTCGTTAAATTTTCCCTTTATGTTTGCATTTAATATTTTTATCATATTTTGCTTTTAAATTTTTTTGGCATTCAAAACTTAGAGAGTGGATATTCCATGAAAGTTAATTAATACAATTAGAGAACCATTGAGTAGCATAAGTTTTGAAATAATTGTGAATGCTTATATAAAAAAATTTAATATTAGAATAAACTTATTGCAAATGAGATAGCATTGAACTATAAATAAAATATTTTAACTCTTTATGAAATTGTAAAGCAGAGGATAAAATTAATAAATCCTGGCTATTCATATGAACAATACCGCTAAGAGCTATTGTAACTTAGTAGTGGCTTTGAAAAGCTAAAGCAAGAACGAACAAATTAATGCACGTTACAGAAGAGTCAATGCGTACTTAAAAATTTCCATCTAAGAAGAGTATTCTGTTTTTCTAATGTACGCTACTTAATTTAACACGTTCGTAGACAAAGCGGAATAGGTCGCTCTACTTGCTGGGAGAAATCGTGATATCCCGTCAAGTTCGCGACAAGCTTAAACGCAAAGCAGCGTACGCCGCACATTTTTATACAAAAAGTGCTATTCAAAAAGCTTAGGTGACTCAGCAAATAACATAAAATCAAGTAACATAACAATATAAGTTAGATGTCCGCGAACGTGTTAAGGAATATAAGCACTTTTTTGTGCGAAAACTGTATACCAGCTTCACAGAAAAAAAAGTCGAAATAGTTGGATTTTGAATAATAAGTCCACCACATGATATGAGTGATGCCAAAAAGTGAAAAACATTAAGATTCATCCAAACGAGCCAAAAGTAGTTGAAAGCGCTTCTAGCATTTAATATTAAATGGTTTTATCGTTTTTTGTTTGTGAAATAGCATCAAGACACTGGCATAGTGCAGCAGAGACAAATAAGTGGAATGGCAATAAGTCAGAAACTATCTATGTAGCCATCTTCTGCGTGATGTGTAAGAGCTAACAGATAAAGCAGCGCGCTTTAGTTAGGGTTGGCTTTGCATTGTCAATAAGAGTAGGAAAAGAACCTAGACAGACATTTTACAGATCATAATTTTAATGTCGAAAGCGACATGTGGCTTGCGACCCAATGATGGAATGTCATAGAAAGGTCAATCTAGGCTTAAAAGAAATGGTACCCAGTGTTCCCCATGAATGAGTCTCAGTTTGTTCCACACATTGATTCCCGAAAGAAGTTGATCTGAAGAATGATTTTGACAATGAAAAAAATTAAATATGAAGGATAAAAAGCAGCATATATGCAGAACCAAAGTTCTCCTATTCAGAACTATCAACATCCGGAACCTTTCATCAGAAAAATGTGAAGCTTTATGGATGATTTAATACAGGGATGGGGGAGCAACATTCAGCCCCCAAAAAATTAGTTCCAAATATGAGCACTAGAGGGAGCTTTATTGATAATAATGCATTTTACTGCACTTTTTACTTGTAATTTTTTTTAATTACAGTAAAACGTATTCCACATGACGACCATCACGGTCAGAATCCTTCTGAAATCGCAACAGGCATTTGCCATAGTTGATCAAAGTATTCGCTTGGAAATGTTGAGCACAAGTCGCCAAACGCCAAATTTAAGTTCAGGTAAATTTCTTAGATTGTTACGGCTCACCAGATGTTTCAAATACTCCCCGAAGTCAAAACTCGCATAGATTGCGGTCTGGTGGTCTGGCAGTCCACACGCAAAGAAAATACAATCTAATAACACATTCTTCTGTAAAATGTCAGGCCTCGGTGGCCTAGTGGTTTGGTCTCGTTTTTGGGGCAGGAGGGTTACAGACTCGAAATCGGATTCCACTGAAGATCCGTCGTGTATTGGCCCTGTTGCACTTTAAATCATACGTAGGGGGCCGAACGTTCTCCCGTTGGTGTGGTGCGGAAGTTTGGAGAGGGAGTGCCAGCTCAACTGTCGTTCTCGTCATCTTTCCGAGGTTCAAAATTACGACGTCCGTCCCAAAATAATCCTGGCGTTGCTTCAAGACGGGACGTTAATATAACTGAACCAAAAACCAAACTTCTGTAAAATGTCTTTCCAGAACATCCTGACCACAACATGCAATGTGCGAGGGAGCCCCGTCTTGCATTAAGATTGAGGGTGCCAGTCACTGATGAGTCTGCAGAGCCAAAACAATTTCATTCTTTAACAACGATGCATATTCGCCAACTGGTGAGCGAGCATGCAACTGGATTTGTCAAAGTTAACTCCTCAAAGAACTATAGGCCCAGAATATACGATGCAGAAAATTAATATCATACCACCACTTTTAGGAAGGCAAAATATCATAGAGAATTTAGCGCGGATTTTGTTAATTCGCCAAATGTGAGTTTCACTGAGTAGTTCAAATAAAAATGGACTTTGCCTGTCGAGAGGATGTTCCAAAGCCATTCTAAATCGACCTGATATTGCACAAGAAACTTTATCGAGAAATGGACACTTACTCTAAAATCAGAGGAAGCAACTACTGTACAAATGAAATTTTGTGCAGATAACATCGGAAGGTATTTCGTAGGATCTAATAAAGAGTTGAACATGGCCTATCCAATTCTTCTGCTACATAACGTGATGTTGAAGATGTTTGAAGATTTGTTCTCCTGTATATGAGCCACAACATCTTCTCTACTACAACTGTTAGAACGAGTTTTCTTCCTCTTCCATGGCGAACAAATAGTCATAGTATTTCTTTAAATTTCATTATCATTTTTCGGAGTTCTTTAGCAGTGATTCGATGCGTCCGAAACTCATTCAGTGTTTCAAAATTTCCGTAGAGCAGATGAGTAAGGAAACAGCATTTTACAATTAACAATTTAACTTGTAAAGCTTTATTTCGTCAGTGGCGTAGCCAAGCTAAATGGCACAGGGGCTTAGTATTTTTTTCGACCCCTCCCAGTCCCATTTCTCAACTTATGGCATTAAAGACAAAATAAAAGCAAACATATTGTCTTCGAGGTGCCCTCACATAATGGTGCCCGGGGGATCTAGAACATCCTCTCGCTCTCGATCTTGTAAACTCAAGGTCATTGTGAATGGCGATAACACTGAAAACGAGTTCGAGGCAAACGGGATCTACTGGTTTTCATGGTAGTACTCCCTCTGGTAGCCATTTTCGAAACTATATTTTTCCCATCCTTTCATTAAGTCATCCAAAGGATTTCACACCTTACTCTGAATATGCGAACATTAATTATGGGCACTCTGTATATACTGCTCAAGACTAGTTGATATAAATTTGAACCTAAACAGCGGAAGCACCAAGAATGAGGAAAAGTTCTTTTTCATTCGATAAGAGATTCATAGGTGTTGTAAGATATGAGAAAAGAAAACTACACAAGGAACATGTTATAATTAAATATTTTTCTCGTTTCTTGTTAGACAAAAAAATTCTAGATGTTATTACAATGAAAAAAAAAGGAATATGTTTTCTCGGATAGAAGTTAATTCAAATGATGAATATAATTTTCTCTGACAGAATATAAAGTTCATATTTTCATTGGATAATGTAGCATAATATTAATATTACTTCATTGGAAGTTTAACTAAGCACTTAATAAAAGACAATTCTTTAAAAAGGATCCCAACCTCAATTCTCTTATACCATATATTTCATACACACAAAATAATTTCAATCAAAGTTTAAAATCTCTTTCATTCAATAATAAAGGAATTTCATGGTTCAGTTGAGAACTTTATAGGTGCTTATTTGAATAGAAGCAGACGAGGTAACTTGTCTCGACTTAGGGGCTGGAGAATTACGTATTCGTGAGCCGATTTCACTGATGACCTGCAGTGTACTCTGAGGTGGTGCACGTTAACCCTCTCATATCGAGCGAGTCGGTCCCGGTCGGTCTAAAAGTTTTCCCTTAACAGCGAGGAAGGCCGGTCTGAGGCGGTTGGCTTCTTTTGAGGGGAGGTGAGGTTCTGAGATCGCTTAGGAGATAAGCGAGGTAAAGGGTCCAATTATCCTCGGTAACCACAGCCCATTTCTGTGCGCCTTAAGGAAAGGCAGAGGGTGGAATGGCGGGTACAATGACCACCAAGATTGGGAGAGTCCAATTTATGTGGTTTCTTCCGAAAAATACCCGGTTTCAAAGGAGCTAGAAGAAAAAGTCGCCTCGGGATTAAAGAGTTAAATCTGTCAAGGTCAAAGTTCCTCCAATTGGTGTGGTGTAGAAGTTTGGTGAGGGAGTATCCCTTAAGCTGTTGTCCTCGACATCTGACTACGGTTCATAATTACGAGGTCCATTCCAAAATAGGTTTGGTTGGTTTGGTTTTAATGGCACAAGGGCCCATTCCAAAATAGAGTTCGTTAGTAGAGGCGCAGTTTCAAATAGGACATTGATCTAATTAAAAACTAAATCTGCTTGCCTGGCAATTTAGCTTTCATCATCGCATTATTTAAGTGTGTGAAATGAATTTATTTCACATATTTTCTAATTACTAAAAACTTAAATAATTCTTTTCTTTAAGATTGAGATTTTGAATACTAATTCCTTGAGGTACACTCATAAATCAATATACAAACATATTTTCAAGACATATCTGAGTCATTCAGTAACTCTGAGGAGTTCTTAAAATAGACTAATTTATTTCTATGCATTTTTTGATAAATAAACATTTAATTGACAAAATTACACCATATCTTTGAAAAGAACGATTTTTATAAAAAAATTTTAAATATAAAAGATAATTACAAAAATTAACATTTAATCATTTAGTCGATTAAATGTTAATTTTGATGATTAAATGTTTATTTTAATTCGACACTTTTGATGGCTTAGTTCATATAAGGTAATTACACAAATTCAAAATTCAATTCAAAGATTACTGAAAAAGAAAATTTTTACTATGCATGTCAGCAAAAGCATATTTAGACAGATGAAAAAATTAATTGTTCCTACATTAATCAAGACTTACACAAGTTCTTCAACTTCTAAAATTCGTGTTTTACACTAAGCGGGTGCATGATTCTTACAAGTTACAGAACAACAAAAACAACAACCTCAGTTCTTGTGCATTATTTTGTAAGCTTAAATCAACTTAAAAAGATTTAGAACCAAATGATTTTATGCAAAATTATGTGTGAAAAAAAGATGCTTTTTATGGATTTTTCAATTTTCTTTTTATGCAGTTGGAATAGAAGATTTACATTTACAGTGCGAGAAAATAAAGTCTCCTTGATAAATTGAAATTTCTAAATAAATTGATTTCCTTTTCTAAATGAATGCTAAACTAACTTCTATTTTATTGAATTTTCATTTTCGTGAGAATCATTGGAAATTACCCAAACGAAATTTTATGCTGCATAATAGAAGGCAAAATAATTTGCACTGCGTTGCGCATTTCTACCGATTTTTATTATTATTATTTTAAATGATGAATTTTGAGTCAAATGAATTCAGAAAATTTGATAATAAGAAGAATTTTCTTATATTTGCTTGAATAATTCCTCCCTCAAGCATAACTCAATACGTAAGCAATTCTCATGTCTGAACCTTAAACCAGCTGGAAGAACTACATCTATGGAAAAACAGCATTACATTTCCCGTAAAACTCAGAACTTCAATCGACTCCCTTTCGGCCAAGAAAAAAGATAATCCAGCGCTTTACCTGATTTTTAAAGACCAGACAGAATTTTTTGGTGGATCACAACGGAGAGAACTGTAAGTGCGTTTATCAGTGCCTCCAAAATCCGTTTGATGTTTTATTTATGGATGCTTTTAGATAACCTACTCAGAGTGAATTTCGATGATAATCTATTTAGAAAGTAGAATAAATTCCTTTTCTTTACTTTTCAAAGCTCTGTCCCTTTAATACCGCAGATAAAGATTCACAGACTAACACTTTCATATATACATTTAAATTAATGTCAAGGTATCAAATAAAAAGGAAACATAAATCTTGTTTTCGAACACTACACACGATACTTGGAGCTTCTGCAGGATGTAATAACCGACTTCGTTGAGAATTTACCGTTGCACCAAATCCAAAATGTATGGTTCCAACATGACGGCTCCCCTCTACATAAGATTTCAAATTTTAAGCTGTACCTAATGTAGATATTCCAGAATCAAGTCATAGGGTATGGTGGTTTCGTAGAGTGGCCCCCGCGCACACCTGACTTGACTCCATTGGACTTCCTATTATGGGGACACATAAAGGGACAGGTATATGCGACCCCTCCGCCAACATTGCAGGATCTTCGACGACGCATTACTGATGCTTGTGCCTCCGTAACACCTGCCATGTTGCACAATGTGCAGAGATAAATCCAGTCCAGGGGGCAAATGTGTATAATGGCTAACGGAGAGCACTTGCAGCAATATAAATAAATGATCCAAAAGACAGGAACGTGTTTCAGTTTCTTTCTTCCACTCTTTATGACTTGACAATTCTCGAAATCGTGACCAAACAAATGTTCAATTTTTGCATTCTGTTTTGAGAGTTAATGTGCGCAAGGTATCTTTTCGTACTAAATCGAGAGTGTTCTACAACTTTCTAATTAAATTTTTTCTCTTATCTTTCACCGTTTACGAGATAGGACCGCCAATTCCAAAATTTGCCACTAGATAACGTTATAATCTATCTCATCGAGTAGCGTATAGTCTTTTTACTATATCTAGACACCAACTTTATGGTCTAAGCTGTCACCGTTTAGAAGTTAAGGGTATGTAACGGATATAAGTGGGAACCCTGTATGAATGAAAATCGCCTTCTTTACTATTAATTTATGAATCATTTCATAAAAATTTTAGAAATATTCCAGACATAATGTTATATTAATAAACATTTTATTATTTATAAAATATTGTTTAATTTCCTGTCCTCCAAGGATTTTGACCTGAAAAGGACCGGGAACGCCGGGTACTCTGCTAGTAAATAAACAAAAAAACGAGCTATTTTGTAAGAATAAATCAATCTCTGAAAATAGAATTCATAAATAATTATCTGTTCTTTTTAGGGATGAGTTGTATCATTCTTTCTTATATGAAATACTTCTGTGTTTTCGAATGAAATGCTTCTTCTAATCTGCTAGTTGAATCTTGTGAATTGATAGTTGCGGCGTACTAATGTGCTATTATCACTCTGTTGTCGAAAAAAGATGCAGCACCAAAAGTTATATCCCAGATAGCACGTACGTCTGCAGCAAGTTTGATTTTTACTTAATATTATCTTGTCATGGCAAATTTGACGCGTCAAAGTTGAAGCGAAACTGCTGCAAACAAACAATGCAGAATCCGTCAATCCTCCTTGCATAACAAGTTTGCGACAAGTTCGCCACGGCAGAAATAGACAACTAGCGCCACCCCTCCTTGCAATGCAAGTTTGCTGTGAATTTGTCATGACAAGTTCACAGCACGATTGCAAAACAAATTTTCTGCAAAGATGATAGTACACTAAGAGACACTAAAACAGAGAAAGATATTTCTCTGTTTAAAAAAAAACACCCGATTTTTAATAGCATCTCCTAGACCGTCCTTCTTTTCATTAATTCAATAAATCATTGATAATTTGTGAAAAACTAACTTTTTTATAAAAAAAATTTGAAACATTTTCCATCTTTTTACTAAGTATAGAACTCGTACTTTAAAGAAAACTATATCGCCTTTTTCTTAATGTTGAAATTTTAACGTTTATAAACAAAATTAAACCTGAAAAAGAGTCAATGTTTGTTGAAAAATAATAACTTCATTTTGTCCCATTTTAAAAGTAATTACTTTTGAACCCTAATTTCATAATTTATTCTACTAGAAAAATGTAGTCATTAGCGAAAATCGCTCTCTCTTTGATTTCAAATCATATTCTCAACACAAAACTTAAAAAATTAATGAAATCGAGAAAAAGAGTTTAAAATAAATCGTATGCGCGATTTATTAGCACAATCTATCCTCTCCTGTCGTAGTCTAGCTGCCCGAGTGGTTTAGAGCATCAGCTTTGGATGCGGTAGATTGCGAGTTCTAATCCGAGGTTGTGTTCGTACTCTGTTTTTGATATAGTTTGCGATGAGTTTGACATGGCAAATTTGACGCATGGCGACTTCGGAGTTTGCGTTAACTTGCTGCAAACTTTTTTCATGCTTGTCATGTCAAATTTGTTGCAGATTTGCAGAGCAAGATTGCTGCAACTTTGCTGCAAACTAAAATTGCTATCTGGGATGTAGGCACATCTTCTAAACCCAGAACATATGCGAGAACAGTTAGACAATAGTGTCCGATGTTGCGCAGACGAACTGCAAAATGTGCCAGGTAACATCAGCTACTGTCCCCTCTGTGTCTACATCATGTACATTCCATCATTAATGCAGAACATTTTGGAAGATTTTCTCCACGTCTTGAACGACGGTGATAGATGATGGAGGGACACAGAATTGCCCACAAGAGTCATACACCAAAGCTTATCTGGCAACTCCAGAAAAATTAATAGAGGTTTCTTATGTCAGGCGAGTTGTGGGACCAATATGGCCCAACCAATGAAGTTTAAATGCCACATTTAAACGTTGAAGAGGGTTACATCTGGCATAGGTGGATCCTCCTAAGTGCTAAAACTAAATTTCATGGCTATTCGACAGCTGAAAGTTTTGGTAAATTTTTATACATTATTATATAATACTCTCTGTTCAGATGAATAAATATGATGTATGGACCTATAAAGTGTCCTTGGCTATACCGGACAAAATTATCAAAAAAGTTTTCACCTACACATATTCGTGTAGTATGGGATTGCCTACCTCACATATAAAACATCTACCACGTACAGATGATGATTAAGATGATTTAAAGTTTCATGGATCCGTATTATTTTGGGGTAATTTCCTCCTTCCAGAAGCTTATGCAGGCTGAACTGAAACATTGATCGGTTAATGCATTAATGATGCATTTTAAACATCGTCTCTCATAAGGTGTGTACGTTATTTAAGTAAAATGCAAACAAAGATTTACTTCAAAGCTTCAGATTTTAAGGGCATAAGCGTCACAGATCCTATAGAAAAGGGTAGTCTTCACAATCCTTTTTCTCAATATTGCTACAGGTGACAACCTTTAATGAATTCTTTTGAAACTGTGCAAAAACTAAATTTGCAAGCGAAGTTTTGTCATTTTCAATTTCTTAAAATGGCTTCGAATGTAAAACTAAAAATAGAATAAAAATCTCAATAATACAAGAGTAATAATAATACTATCCCTTCATCTTCAAAACCAAATTTCTTCCGGAATAAATGTGCATTCTTTGCAAAAGGAAATGATGCTTTACTTCTTACTTAATTTGTTCTTATTATCAGATCGCTTCTAGAATATCCTACAAACAGCGTAGGCGGTACTTTGACGAAAACTAATCCGTTGAATCCTCTGTTATATCAGAAGATAAAAAAATACACGTTGTTATTTTTCTGTTCTTTAAAATTAACATATCTTTAATTATCATCAGAGTCGAACGAAGGCGTTATTTTTAACTAAAATTAAATTACGATTAAGAAGCTTTACATTAATGAAAAAGATTAGTCTTATTAATTAAAAAGTCGATAATTTATAACATTGCTACAAACTGAAAGCTTATTCATTATGTTATTTTTACCCCAGTGTCTGCGTATTAAAGAAACTCTTAGAAAACTAATGCAGTAAGCAAAAAAACTATTTGCAAACCATGCAAAAAATTCTCAATATAAATAAACACAAATTGAAATACGAATGAAGAATGTAAACATACTGACCAATCAATTAAATATATTTAATATCTGACATTAATGCAGTTTAAGATAGGAAATTACAAACAAATTTGAATTGTCAAAAATGTATTTGTAGGCTAATAATGAAAACATAAATTTTAGTAAATATTTAACGTTACCAAATACCACTACTACTTCGTATTGTGATTCTTTAATTCAATCACGATCAGAAGCCATACATTATGATTCATTAATTAATCACATGCTTCTGAGTTAATAATTTTTAGCCATTTCTCCCTGCAATCTTGCGTCAGCTAAGTTTTGTTTAATTTTTTTTTCTTTACTTGCATGTCCTAAACATCTTACAGGTTCTAAATAGCATTGATGTCTGGAGATATGAGGGATCGTTTCAATAGATTTTTAACAGGATAAAGTAACCATAACCGAGTAATATTGGCCAAGTGCTTAGAGCCGTTATCATATTAAATATCAAATGAACAGGCAATTCTCAAATTCAGCGCACTTTTAAATAAATTATTAAACAAAACATTAATATATTGTCTAGCATTTATATTACCTTCAAAAAAGGCCATTTCCTCAAATAAATTCTAAGATATACGTCCCCAAATCATTACATGGCCACTGACATATATGACAGTTGGTCTTAAATTTTTTACTTCAAGGGAAGTATTTTGATTTCGCCAATGTTTTTTTTTTCACACTTGAACCAAAAATATTAAACTTGCTTTCATCAGAAAATATAACGTTGCTCAAAAACTCCAATAATTTGTTGACATAAGCTTTGGCAAAAGCGAGTCTTTTCTGCCTATTTGTTTCACTGACAAGTGTTTTTTAAGAACTCTTCCTCGAATATGTACATTATGATAAAAATTTCGAATAGTTTGCTATGTGAATGTAGTCTCCGGTGTTGAAGCGACATCAAAAGCTTATTCTCGAACACTTAGGAAGGGATTTTTTTGTCAATTGGCTTAATGGAGCCTCTCCTTTGCTTTGCATTTAGCTTCCTTAAACGACCAGTTTGAAATTTCTTACAAGTAGTCCAGTACTAGTAAACAGTACCAGTCTCCTTTATTTTCTTTATTACTTTTTATTTATTTCTTGGTAACTTCACTCGTATATTGAAGAATTATTATCTTCTCACCAATACTTATAGAGAACTCACACGTTTTTGGCGCATGCTTTTGAACCTGCCAGAAATATCACTTGAATCATCATTTTATGCGTTTGAAAAGTGTGCGGGACTGCACATTTGCTGAAAATTTGCATATTTTTTTACGTTTAACAACTTTAAAGATAATAAAGGTTACGTGTGCAAATAATTTTTTGGCATGAGAATAGATTTTAATTTTTTTAAAAACCTATTACTTTTGAATGAAAAGGGATTATTTGTGCTCATTTATTATTATTTGAATAAAGTACTATTTAAGAAAATTTCGTCACACTTATTTTTTATAGTTATTTGAAAAAAACCAATGCGTGTGTCCTAATACATTTTGTTCACTGTATGTTATTTTGAGAGAATGGTAACATGACAAGTCATTTTACAGAAAAATTCGCTGGTATTTTCTTATTAATTTTTATAGAAACACAGTGTACATTTTTCTATTTTATGATAATTAAAAACATATTTATTATTCTAATGATCCACAACAATACTGTTGTAAAATGAATTCCTAGGTACAAAATGTGTCAATAATAAAATCATACCTTTCTCTACTTATTTCTGCATTACAGAGCGTATTCCTCGATATATTCTTGATTTTGAGAAAATTTTATCACTACAGAAATTTTTGCACTACAGATTTACAGGGTTTCTGTACCCAGACTCCCCGATATGAAACGAATTTGGAACGTGTTCATTTTAAGATATAGCTGTTTGGTGTATCTTAGTGGACAGCATACCGCGGTTCGCGAGCCCCATGCGGCTCCTTAGTCACTTGATTTCGACTCTACCACGAATCGATTTAGACTATATTCGATTATTATAATATCTGGTTCTATTTAATGTTAGTGGCTAGTTTAAACCGAATCCTAAAAACATGGTGCTTAAAATGAATTTGGCTCTCAAAAAATCTTAATCGTTGTACCGCTGATCTTTTGCTCTTTTAACTAATGAGTTTGCCGACCACTGGTGTATCTTTATATCTGGAAATGCTTCTGGAATTCTGATTTTGAAACGAGGTAACTTAAGCTGATTCTTCCGTCCAAAACTTCTTTTGTTAAAGAGGCTAGAATTGAAATAAGAATTATACGCCATCAGATAAATTGAGAAATTTAACATCAAGTTCTACATGACGTTTGGTTAGTTTGCTTTAAACCAAAACATTTATTAAAAATTTGTGTAATAAATCTTCAGTTTATCATGAACATTCGAGTAGTGGCTGTAAATTATTCTAAATAAGATTAAATTTAATAAATTACAATACGAGGTGCTAGCCAATGATTCAAAATATTAGAAGTTTTCTCCAATGTTTTTAGAATGAGATGAGCATTAATTAATAAAGGTAGAATTTTAGCAAATATAATTTTTTTATGTGGCTTGTTCAATTCTACAACGTCCCAACTTCACCCTTAATATTCCCAGCACTTGGTTTCCCTCATATCCCTAGCGCTGAGTATCCCCAGCACTTAGTTCCCCAACATTCACTTCTTTATCGTTTATTATGTGATCCACCTTTCCAAACGGTTTGCAGTTTGTGCTTTGAGAACCAGAATGGGCCAATCCATAATTTTGTTCAACTGATGTAGGCATCACGTTTTATAAATATTGTAAGAGAACACTTTAACAAGCGCTTCTATCTAATGCAAATCAGCTAAAACTCTTTTGATTCATTCTGATCTTGGGAATTTTTTTATTTACTTATTTTCATAATCATATGATGTCTAACTCAGTTTAGTGAAAATTGGGTTGATCCACTTTAATTCTCAACATCTCATTTACTCGCCGGTATATATGAGCTTGCTGTAATAAAGCGATGTTCGAAAGCGCTACAGAAGACTGCTCGTATATTTTTTGAAAGATTTTGTCATAATATAAATCGGGTTTTCGCAGAAAATACACGAGAATTATTATTATGAGAATCGTTAGATTTATAATAGGAAAAAGTTTTAAACTGTCTACTTGATTGGGAACTTTTCATAGCTATCATTCTACATTTTAACTTCCATGGTAATATTGCTTTTAGTAAAATTAGAAAATCTCCACTTCCATAGCTTTCCGCCATATACTCATAGTTTTGGGTCTGCTATTGTTTATTAGTTTTTTCAATAGTTCAAACACATAAAAAAAAACATGGGCAATAAATCCGATTATTTAGCAGTAATGCGAGTAAAAGGCATTCGATTGATATCAGTTTCATGTGTCGTCTCTCTCAAGACCTGGTAAGGTCTAGGCTTTGAGGACGGAAGTGTCCAGGTTCGAAAACGGATTCCACTGAAGATCCGCTGTGTATGGAGCCTGTTGAACGTCAAAATATACGTAGGGGGCCAAACTTCCTCCCGCTGCTGTGGTACGGAGGTGACAACTCGGGTGTCGTCCTCGTCATTTGACCTTGGTTTGGGGCCGTTCAAATATTACGTAAGCATGTTTTTTTACCGTGGTACACAACCCTCCCCTTGTCAGCAAAATAAACCGTCATACCCCCCCTCTTATAATTACGTAAGCATACTGCAACCCTCCCCCCGTTCTTTTTTTTTACAAAACGTATAACGGTAATAATCTAATTTAAAAAATTTTAGGACTTAATTCAAATAAAAAACTCTTAACTCGGCTTAAAATGGCAAAAAATGTAAGTTTAATTTACTTACAATTTCAAGTTTAAGCTTACAAAAATCAAGTTTAATTGTCTTTTGCCAAATTTAACTTTTTTTTCAAATTTAATTTTTTTAAATTAAATTATTTGTGCAAGTTACAAGAGATTTTCGGAAATAAAGTGATTTTATTGTCTTACGTAAGCATCACTCATACTCCCCCTCCCCCCTTGTCAGCAAAAATAAGCAAATCGCAAACCCCCTCACCCCCTTGGGTGCTTACGTAATATTTTAACGGCCCCTTTCCCGAAGCAGCCCTCGTGTTGCTTCAAAATGGGATGCTAACACAACTAAACCAACTCAAGAATTTATTACTGTAATAAGATGCATGTTTGTCTTCTTAGTTTAGTTGGTTTAGTTTAGTTATATTAACGTCCCGTTTTGAAGCAACACGAGGGCTATTTTGGGACGGACCTCGTAATTTTGAACCTCGGTCAGATGACGAGGACGACACCTGAGCTGGCACCCCCCTCTCCAAACTCCCACGCCACACCAACGGGAGGACGTTTGACCACTACGTATGATTTAGCGTGCAACAGGCCCCATACACGGCGGATCTTCAGTGGAATCTGGTCTCGAACCTGGAACCCTCCGGCCCCAAAGCCGAGACCTTACCACTAGGCCACCGCGGCCTTTGTCTTATTAGAGAGCTATTGATTGATGGAAGTTCAGGTAAAGAAATCGTGCTTATTAAAATATGAGGGGGGAGATTGAATTTTACATTCTTTCAGCTCTTCTTATGAATTTTCTATCATAGGCAAAACCGGCAACGATCATAAATCCCATATTAGAAATTTCTTTGAACCAAGTTTTCAAATTTCTTTCTTCCTCCAAATGAAGATGCCTTCTTTTGGTCTTTTTTCATCGCAGTCCCTTAGATGCATCCAAGTTGCATCGAATGTTGCATTTTTCGGAGATAAATTTTTCCCGATACAGAATTTCTCGCCGAGCTCAGCATTCAGTCACATGTCTTAACAGAAAGTTGCTAAAATATATTTTTTGGTTTCATTTCATGTTCAAATCACTGTTGATTATTTTATTCACAGTTGAAACTGAACAATTTTGCCATTATTCTTCGAGTTGGTAGACTTTATTTTACAAATAAAATCTTATCAGAATTTCGCATCTTTTTTCCGATATGTTTCTTGAATTCTTTTTCAAGTAGATTTTACGCGTTTTTCCTTTATTATTAAACTTATTCTGCCTTTATATACCGATTCCATTTCGTTTACATCGTTTTTGAATAGCAAAGTAGTAATACGTCTCTTGGATGAAAACCAAAATCATAGCTTTAATCAATTGTTCACTTACAAACGCCATTTTGGAATTAAAAGAAAACTTTGACGAATAATATGAAATCTGAATAAATAATTATTAAAAAATTAAAAATGTGCCAAAAAATTATTGCTTATATATTTCATTAAAATGGGCGAATAGCCTGTATATTTTGTCTCGTAGAATGCTCTACTGATTTGTAAGGGATCCACCCCTAATGCCAGCGCCATAGAGTAGAGCCGGTTCAATAATACTAAAATACCAAACTTTTACTAAATGTTCGTCTATATTCCAGTTTGCCTTCATGAACCTATTAAAATTGATTGTCAGTTTGTAAATCTTTTTATGAAGGGACAATATATGGTCGGACCAAGTCGATCTGCAATCCAGCAGAATTCCTAGTAATATTATTGCTTGGAAAAGTTAACTGCCGGCGACGTAGTGCATTGGCCCTCGGTCCACATTAAATTTCTCTATTTAAGAATCTTCTGGTTGGTGTGGCGGGGAAATTTGAGGATGTCGAACGAGATTTAGTCCGACCAAAGTTCCAAATCACGATCCACACTAAACTAAAACGCATACCATTGCACTCACGAACCATTGCCAAAACAGTTGCCAAGAGCGACTCTTTAAGAGTTAGAAATTGGATTGGAGTCATTAATATCTTCCAGCTTTTAACGGGTACAGCGACACGAGTACTTACTGAATATTAGTGTGCCTCTAAATGTTAATAGAAATTTTACCGCGATCTTGTGCATTTTTAACGCATCAACGAAGTGTTTTAAATTTTCGGTTAGAGAACAAAAATTTAAAACAACCTTATTAATTTTTCGGATATGTAGTGCGAGAAGAGAGTATTGCCGCCAGCAAAAAAAAAAAAATTGATCCATGATTGAAGAGAAAATCGTAATGAAGCTACCTTTTAAAATTTCCCAGCCAGTAAACCCACATTCTTGGATTAATTCTATCTACATGTGAATAAGATAAATCACAATTAACTAGCTAAATGGGAAAACCTCGGACGTATTCTTTAAACAAATGACAAATTTTGAAAATATACATTACCTCCGTCAACGGGAATGGGACTTTTATCTAAAATTACATACCCCCATTCCTTACTCTAGAGTGAAGATGCATGGAAAACGCAACCTATTATACGAGTATTCTATAAAATATACTTTTTCTTGAGCTCCTGGTTCAAATCTTGAGACTACAGAAAAATTTGAGGCTAAAGTGGGCATCGATAAAACACGATCATTCTGCAATGAACGAAAGTAGACATAATTTTCTTGGTTTCCGATTTTTAATCCAATTATCATGAATTTATGTTTTTACTTACGATAGCTGAAGAACAAGATTCAGATAGTAACAATTTTGTAGGGCCATTTCTGGGATGTTTAAATGATTTACTTGCAACAATTTGCACTCCACTGTAGAAGACTTGGAAATAAAAAGGCCACAGATTCGATGCTTTAATCCATGAATACGAAGAGGGAACTTTCTCCCCACCCCTCTTTCCCTGTTCACCTTCCTTAGCAAGCTTCCTCTACGAAATCACGAAACGTATTCTTACCCTCTTTCGTTGCATTTCGCCTAAAATTAGTTTTATCCACATGAATGAAGAGACGTTTGAAAATAACTTTAGTCAAATGCTGCGCAAACTGCCGCTTTTTAACGTTTCTCATCTTAAAGATTGTCGGATTATACGCTTACTAAAGAGAAACAATGCCAATGCCATCAGCAGTGAAACAGTTGAAGAGTCTAATGGAAGCGAATTTTTTAAAAACTGGATGCCTTTCTTAATACTTTTCCCAGACATTCGATATTTATGAAATACAGATAAAAATCAGAAATTTATTACTTATCAGGAAAGAACAATTAAAAGCTTAAAATCTACAAGATTACAAGATAAAACGATTTGGAAGATGCATTTCTCCGGCTATAGATTCCGGGCATTCATCGTTGGAAACGTTAGTTCGTGGTCGAAACTTCAGTTACCATGGTTTCTTCTGTTGCGGGGAAGTTATATTCTTGCAGCGATATTCGTAAGAAGAGATAGAGATATCATCCCTGTACCGGGCACACTCCATACCTTCTCGACAATCGCATCTGTATAAGAAAGAGCAACCAGTCGATTAGAGAATAAAGTGAAATTCATTCGATTAAATACATGAAAGAAATTTACTTCCATTCGCGGCGAGAAATACAGGCGTGCGAATCTTAAAATCGGAAGATACTACAGTTGAAAAATACAGTTCCTCGTTTAATATTCGTCCCGAGATCAGTATAAAAATGTTTAGATATAGAGAGTAGAATATTTAACTAACGAGACACGTCGACAATTTTTGTAGCAAGACCAAAATTCCTGGAAGTCCGATTTTTGAAACGAGCTATTCAAGCCATTTTGGCATCGTTGGATTGCAACTAATATAAAACACGAGCGTCGCTATAGTGTCTACGGACACAATTAACCGAAACTCAATCCCTTGCCATACGAATTTAGCCTCCACTTTTTCGACGCATCATAACCGAGAAATTCGCGTTTGAACCCATACAAGAACGTAAAGGACAGTCAAAACAATTTGGCTTGTCCAAGAGATTTCTTTTCAAATTGACAATTTTACTTGGATTTCAATATTGAAAATTCAGCAATTTGATGCTGAAAATTGAACATGCCACGGCATGCGGAAGGGATTAAATAGGAAGTCTATCCACTAAATTCAATTAACCAAGTTATTGATCAAGTTATTTCCCGTAGCACTGAATACCAAGAAAATCCTTCAATTATGCACTTCAGAACCTAAATTCTGAAGGCTGAATATTTGCATTTCGTTATCCATATTCCTGCACTGCGATCGGCATTGCAATGTCTAGATAGCGAGGACAAAGTAGGAAAGTTTCGAGACATTTTTTTTATACGGAATCGGAACTCCCGAGAATCCCTCATTTGCTGTAGAAAACACTTAATATTCAACACGGAACAGATAACTTGAATGCATTTAAATTTGCTTAAAAGACTGGATGTGTTAAGTTGCAGATAGAATTCTACATGACGAATCTAGAAGAAGTCAAGATATCAACTTTACAATTCGGGAACTTCAGTAGTAGACATTCTTTCGCAACCCTTAGTAGATTTAATTGCAGGTGTACAAGAAATTCAACACTTACGAACTTGGTGTCCACTCTTGTAACCTGCGCGTAAACTTCTCGTAGGTGAACCAGCCACATGGGTTGTAAATTCCACAAATGGACCTGGTATTGTCTACCGTAGCGTCATTGCCCTGAAAGAATGGAAATAGATTAAAAGATACGAACGCTGAACAATTTAAGTATAAATTAGCCAGCTATATTCAAGTCTTATAGGCGAGCAAATTTGGAAATCTAAATAGTCAGGTTAGCTGGCAAATAGGATTCAACTTGCAGTTCTGGGGCTCCTTGAAATATTTGCAACGAAGGGAGATGTCGATTGGATAAACTCTGTTAAACGAATAATCGCATCCTCAGCAACAGTATGAGTAGCATCTGATGGGGCTTCATCTGAAATGCCTCCGCTAAAGATTGGCATAAAAGTACTAAACACAAACACGGCAAAATACATTGTCTTCAATTTAACTAAACTGGTCTCCAACAACTATTGAAGAAACTCACAGTAGAAGCATAATGAAACACACTGAACTGTGTCTTATATACGGTTAAAATTCCAACACTGGCTAAATGCAAAGTATATTTGTAATGCTGAGTTGTTTCGTCGTTGCTCATTTAATCTCAAATCCCAACGTTGATGCTGCACAACGAAAGTTAAATCTTGGATCTTTATTGCATAAAGAACCGGAAACCTCCATATGGCTTTAAATATAGTTTTAAGGTATCCGAACACGTTCGAAAGTCGATTTTCGACCAAAATTCCATTTTTTAAATTTTTGATGTTTTCGATAGTTCATTCATTTACCTTTCTAAAACATATTTACTTTTGTCGGTACGTTAATTAGAAGATGAGATATTAATTGTTTTATAACAAACCGGAAACCGGAAATGGGCGTTTAATTAGCCGAAAGTTGTCATTTAAAGGGACAGAAAACTGTCAAAAATTCTTTTAAACTCCTTTTTTGCAAGCTAATATGATGTCAATATATTTTTAGGAATTTTTTTAAAGTTTAGAAACATAATTTGAGCGCGTGGAAAAACAAAAAATTTGATTTTTCTCAAAATTAGATTTTATGCATATTTTTCAAACTTCAAACATGTTAACTCAAGATATTATCATTCGATTGTTCTGAAATTTTGTGAACACTTTCTTCAAATGTTTCTCTAGTGAATGTACTAGAATAATGTATATTGTAACAATATTTTTTAAATTATGGTCTTTTATTTGAAAAATGACATAGAAAATTTGCTGAAAATCTTATAATGATTGTTCGATTAGCTCTAAATTTTTTATTTATCCAAAGAATGTTAAGATTCTAGTACAAGCACTAGTCCATAGTATGTAGTTTATTTTAGTATTAGTTTTATTTGAATTATTACAAAAGTTTGACCTGTAGCATGTTTGAAGTTTTGGGAAATTTCCTCTAAAAAGCAGCAGAAATTCAAGAATTTTGTAAATTTATAATAATTTATACTCAAAAATCACACACTAATATTAATCTTAATTAAATTCGAATCTAAAAAACATATTTTGGTGTTTCTATTTCACAATTTAAGAAAAAAGTTCTTCGAACGTGTTCGGATACCTTAAAGGAACAAAGCGTGATATATGTTTTATTCAGATAGTTTGCTATTTTATTAAATGAAACTTGGCATATGGTTTTATACCCAGAATTGTAGATGAGTCAGACCCCACTTATATTTACCGTGGACGAGTTTTCTGTTTTATTTACTTTCATTAAAAAACTTTATTTTATGTGCATTACTTTTGGGGATCTATTCTGGTACCCCCGGTTGGGGTGGGGGGGGCGCTTTTCCCGCCCGTTAACGACGTAAAAAGTCACCCCCCCCCCCCCAACCGGGGGTACCAGAATAGACCCCTTGGAACTCCGCTTTGAAAATTCCGTTGTCTTAGCATTACACCAGAATTACGTAGTTAAGGCATTTTAATGTAAATAAACAAAACAGGTAACTCCTCCGTATAAGTCTACTATCAAACGAGCAATAATTTACAGAATTGTTTCTAGATACTTTTATGTTGAATTGTTGGTTGTTCCATTATGGATGTTATGATTGATAGAAAGATGTAGATTTTGCAATATTTTAATTAAAACTGAGTTGGCTTAATCTGCTAAATATTCCACAACAAATAATCACTAAAATCATCTCTAAAATATCAGGGCAAGATCAGTATTATTTCTAGAATTCGATACTGGATTCTGATCAGTGTTAAATTTTCGAATCTTCAAGACAATTTTTGCGTAGAATACTCATTGATTTGCAGTTAAGGAATGGGTTTTACCACCATTTAGGGAGAATTCTATAAAAAAGATTCAAAATTATTACAATTCCAGTATTTGTATATCACTCTAAATTAAAATCAATAAGTAAACATATGATTGATGTCTCCGTTGTTCCGATTGATTTGTTGTTGCCTGAGTGTGATTTGGTGATCCTAGTGCTTGAAACGTGATTTGGAGATAATCGGGTCTATTCTGGCACCCCCCGGTGGGGGGGGAGACGTCACTTTTTCCGCACGTTAACAACGGGAAAAGTGACGTCTCCCAACCCAACCGGGAGTACCAGAATAGACCCCAATAGGAATTCGATCGTTGGAGTGAAGTCCGATTCCACTTGATATCCTTCGTTGACGTAAATTAGGTGAAAGTGAAAACCGCTATCATGAGTCCAACGCCTTCACGACTTTATGGTTAGGAACTTTGGAACATAGGATAAAGGTTCAAATGCTGCTTTTATCATCTGACCACTACTCAAAAACCCGATGTTTGAAATTGAAATTCCCACTCAAACCAAAGAAATAAATAGTAACATTAATATTATTAAGAATATCTTTTATTTCCAGATAAATCCCCATGGAAGTTTATACGGTGGTGTTTATTCTTTAAATTATTTAAATTCAATATTTAGAATACTATTTTAACGAAAGTGATTTTTTTATTGTCATATCATTGAGTTGGGAAGGATTTATTTTCAATTTTGATGTCACAGGGCACACTGCATTAGAGTTTTATATATTTAATAAAAACAAATAATATTTAAAAAATATTAAATAAAAATTGGGGAGCTGATGCTATAGCAGCTCCCCAATTTTTATTTATCTTATGATAAGACAAGGGTAGTATTTTTTTCAAGAAGATTTAAAATTTCATTTTTTTCAGTCAGATTATTCAAATTATTTTGAAAGTCGGTAATTTTTTGGATTAGTTTAACTGTTCTCCTTCATAGATTAAAAATAATTATTTATGCTTCCTAGTAAAATAATTATTTAGCTTTCATTTGAATTCAATTACAATATAAGTTTCGTTATTCATCAGTATCGACTTATTGATCTAATGAAAAGCTCTTCTGGATAAACTTTGATTTCCAACGGTCGAAAATTAACAAATGCTGCAAGCTTTCAGAATTATTTACAATCTTTATATTAAATGTTTTACATTTTTCATATTGTGAAACAAAAAAGTTCTGGCAAAATAGTTTTAATGATATTTGAAATGAAGATGATCGATAAAGATATTTTTTCAAAAGTGAAGGAGACGTCTTTTTACCTCCTAAACCTTAAAATCAGATGTATTACAGTGTTCAAAAAGTATATAAATCATAGAAATATTTGATAAAAATTTTCAAACTATTTCTAGTAAAAATATATTATAAATGAAGCGTTTCCGGTACTTTTTGACCACAGCAGTACATTATACATGATTTTCTTCCCTTAAATAACCAGTTCGTTTTGTTCAATTTCTTTTAGAATAAGAATTACTGTACCAAAGAATTTGATTAACTATTTTATATCCGTTAAGTACTCTTTATTTGCTGGTCTTATAAAAACTCATAGAATATAATAACAACTCCTACATCCTAATTTTCTTCATTTGCTTTCTTTGAAAGTCTTGCTTACGGCATTGAAAAGCTTTTACTTGGCACCCGAAACTTTTAAAGAAAGAGAAGGCATTAAACTCAGAAAAGATAGGAAGTTGTCTTCAAATCGTATTAAAGTTGCTTGACATCATTAAAAAGAAACATAACACCGTTAAATCATGCATGAATACAGAGTGCTCAATTAACGCGCCTAATTTAAATGGCACAATATCAAAAGCGAAGGAGAAGAATTTTACTATTTCTCTAGTTTAAATGATGCATATGAGTTAAATTTACAATAACTTAAATTTTATTTAAAATTGAACTCAATTGCACTTCATATCTGATGTGACTATCAATTTTTATCCTGGAATTATAAGCCTATTTTAATATTGAATAACAGTAGTTTCTGTATAGGACAGGGATTCGAAAAAACGATTTATTTCCAGAAGACATAGTGAAAAATTAACATAGTTTGGTTTCCGTTAACAACCAACATTAAATCTATTTATTTACACCAAATCAATCAAATCATTGGAGCAAATTGTAACTGAATGTTCAAAAACGGAGGAATTCTTGCATTATACACGTTATACACGTCAGCCTAATTGATATATTTCAGAAAATTTAAACACGATAAAGAAAAGATGTAATTATTACGTATTGAATGAGTATCAACCTTAATAAAGTGTTCATATCAATTTATCCAATATATAATCGCATAAACTGACACTTTACTACTGAAAAAATAAGCAATAGAAAAGGATTTTAAATGGAAATGAATTGGGTATTTATTCATTTCACATGAAATGTAGTGAAAACAATAACGTGAACTATTACAAAATTAATGCAGAAAGAATAATTTGAGTAGATTATTCTTGATTAGAAGTTGTGAGTCTGAGATGCATATAATTGAAATGTTATTAATGGAGATCACTATGAAATTATAACCCTTGTTTCTTCAAATTTATCTGATCTCCTTTTACGAGCAAAAATGTGTAAAACATCTACTTGCAGAACATCACATTATAATATCCGAAAATACAAAGTGCGTTGTTTTTTCCATTTTTATAATAAGTGGCAAATAGGAAGGAAAATTTGGTAATTTTTAACTAGCAAATTAATCTGCTGTTTGTTACCCCGCCGCAGGCCAGCTTCGAGTACGAGGATGAGAAGCTGCTGTATAAGTTAAATTTTATTAAAGTCCACACTTTATAGTTTGTTATAAGTTTGTCGATATATCTTATGGCATGACTTAAATTCTCAACTTGTGAGATTAGCTGGAATAAG